>NNCF01126685.1:33609-105822 GCA_002313205.1 Laupala kohalensis
ATGGTCCCTTGCTTGCTTCCGGAGAGTAAATTAGTTTATTGTCCTCCACGTGATCATACGCAGTTTGTACTGCTTTTTTGACTATCAATTTATTTATTATTTATTTACTTTATATAAATATTAGAAGTTTAAGAAAAAAATTTATAGCTGAATAAATGCACTAAGAAATAACATGAAAATGGATAATGAACTCACGAATCGCATTTGTATAAATTACACAAATTTTGTCACAATAAATGAGGCCTATGGAGCTTGAGTAATGAAAAGAAATGTAAAATTAAATTTAGAGACATTAAGTTTTGATCCAGTAACATGTCAATCGGCAAAATAACTCAAACTAGAATAAAATAAAATAATCAAATTTTCTGTATTCTAACAGTGTACAGATTTGACTTAATTCCTGCGAATAAAACTGTGTGCTTCAATTGGTAATTTTGTATTATTTGCAACGGAGTCTCATCAAATTCTTTGCCTTTAGAAATCCTAAATTTTCTTTAAACAATCTTGTTTATTGTTTTTTTAATAAATACATTTATATTTAACTGACATCATTTCATGATTTTTAATAATCTTTGTAGGGTTTAGTGCCTCCTTTCGCTCTTAATCTTTGTATGTTTCAAGGATATAAAAACGATTATTATATAAAAGGTTGATCAATTGAGCTGTTCTCGGTAAGCTATTCAGCCTTCCACATAGGTTTCCACATAGGTTTAGCGTAGCTTGGGAGAGTACATCAGATTCAGAGACGACTTATGACAGGGATATGAATAAGAGCACGTACGTGCAGCAAGACACGGCGTGCGCAAGTAGAGGACGTAAGGGAAATTTCAAAGCCAGTGATCTCTGACTTGATGTACCTGGAGGTAGTGTACTATATTTGCCTTGTGTGAAACATTTGATTACCAGGAACGATATTATCAAATATTCTACAAACAATTATACATATTTATTTATAGTTTTCTCTATTGTAAAGTTTACACTCTGTTTTGATTTTGTATTTCTGTCAACTGATTTTGTAAATACAAGATTCACTTATCTAAACATATCTTTTTCTTTCTTGGCACAGAATTCTCCAAAGTATTTTGTTCTAATGTTTTACCATAATTATTAAGAGAAACATTAGTTGCAGTCTAAATTTCATTCATAATAAGAGAATTTAAGGCTAAACTTGAAACTAGCTCTCTCCGGTTGGAAACACTGAGAAATTCGGTTTTCATTTCATACCTTAATTTCTGAACAGTTAGATACTCGACAATTACGATTCAAATAACATTTGAGGAAGGAAACAGAAGTTTTCCCCTACTTTTTTCTTTTTTTTTTTTTTNGTCATTAGAGCCCATTTTTCCCCTACTCACATTGTCTATCTTTGCCGGACAAAATTTCGTTCCTTACCAGAATTCCTTTATATATTGTAAGAATCGATTAATTCTTGAATATTAATTAAAATAATAAAGTTGTGGAAGGCTAGAATGTTTCGGAAGCTAGCGGAAACGTACCGCGACCACTGCTACGGTGCTGTAGGGGAAGGGGGAAGCACCCAACCGCTGTAGGAAGCACAGGGCTTTGTGTTTCCTTGTTCAAAGGACGGACCTTAAAACTCAAAGTAGGGCAGAGTGTCTGCGTTCTACGCATTATTTTTGGCCAGAAGTGGAAGGGATGTAGAAAATTGCTAACATAATAAATAACGTCGTTAGAGTGAAATTGGATAAAAACGGAAAATCACGCGATATTTTTGAAAGAGACGAGGTCAGTGTTGATGACAGATCTGGGTTCTAGCACTCAGCTGCAAGGAAGAGACAGATTGTGGGCGAGAATGGAGGTATAGGTTTCTGAGTTAAAAGGATGATAAAAGGTAGCGACCCGGAGAGCGAGGGTGTGAGTGAGCTCGACCCTTAGCTTTAAGAATTGTCAAGGGGCAGTTGACGAACCCCAGAAGCCTAGTGACGACTTGGCAAGCGTTGTCGAACCGTAGAGAAAGAATGCGCTAAAGAAATGGCCGTGACATTTTAAAATTGACTAATTTAAGTATTTTATTAATATTATTAAAAAGCATCTGGTTAGGATCACTGAGAGAGGGGTTAAAAAAGATGACGCAATGGAAGTGTAGAAATTTCCTAAGAAGGGACCTTACGATTGGTCAGGGACAAGCACTCGTCATGTTAAGAATTGCTAATAAAGATGACTCCACTTTCGAAAACGTAGGACGTGAGCGAGCCTCTGATGGCCAGGGTGGGGACTAGCTGATATATTCTCGCGCAGAGACTCTCAGTAATCATTATCATCATAACTTCGACATGATATTAGAGCATCTTTTACGAGCAGTAGTATTCACAGAACATTCTGGTTACAGCATTATCCCACTGATGATCATTACATCATGAGATGTACTTTGAAATTTTCGACCATTAGATCTTGAAGTTTTTAAATTCAAGTTGCACTTAAGTTACAACTTGAACTCATCAAAATTTTACGAAATTGTCTAAACTTCAACTTTTGAAAGTTTCTCCTAGCACAAGTTGAAACTAAACATTTTATTTTGTTCGTTAATGAGTGGCGACGCAAAGACATTCTGATCGCATCTCGACAAGTTTCAATGAACATTTACGATGAAAAAACTTTTGTTACGATGGTGAGGCGCTGTATTTCCGAGAAGGAGCGGGAGCTTGAGGTTGATGTGGCAACCGCATTATAGCCAGGTCTCACACGATGAATGAACTGCCAGCTAGGGACGAGAAAGGGATCACCGCACAAGTCAATGCTACCCATGGCATTCCAATCTCAAACTACTTCATTGAAATCTCTTAGATTGCGGTGAACCTCACCGCCAGGTAACAGATTAATCATGTTACGTCGAATGAAAATGGGAGACAGGACCGGGGATCGAACCCGGGACCTTGAGCTTTGCGCGCTCATGCGCCTACCGACTGCGCAGTCGGTAAGCGCATGAGCGCGTAAAGCTCAAGGTCCCGGGTTCGATCCCCGGTCCCGTCTCTCATTTTCATTCGACGTAACATGATCAAACTACTTCATTAGACTGATCTGTTCACCTGTCACCAAGATAATCTGTGCGTTGACTGCGACCAGCATTAGTTACGTAAGTGGCTGCGAGAAGAATTAATGCTTCGACAAGACAAATAAGGCCCATGCTCAGAACATTTGTCATTTAATTTTTAATTAATTAGGAAATGTATAGTGTAAATAAATAAGTCAAGTTTATTTTCAATGCCTTATCCTATGGTAAGGAACCCCAGTGTGTTTTTTA
This sequence comes from Laupala kohalensis, assembly GCA_002313205.1. NCBI lineage: Eukaryota > Metazoa > Arthropoda > Insecta > Orthoptera > Trigonidiidae > Laupala > Laupala kohalensis. The sequence continues at coordinate 36,872 of NNCF01126685.1, forward strand.
CTTAATTAAAAATATTGCGAACCTACTGTAAGCATTTGATTGGCGCAAGAGCTGGCTAGAGCAAACTTTCTATTTTAACAACTACGCTAGGAACTTTAGGGATAGCTGTTGCAAGCAGAGATGATCTAGTAAGGAACGCTTTTACTTTTTCTGCTATCTAAGGAAGTCTTTATGATTACCCGGGAATGGAAATGAATCGCGCATTTTAGAAAGGAACTAAGTCAAAATTTACTACTTTTCATGAGTTAAAAAATCTGATTAAAAAAAACCAATAAATAAAATTTCTTTTAAAATAATAATATAATAGATCATAATTACACGATCACAGGAAACTGGCGAAACATTAATTCTAGAACCTAATATTATATTTTTTTAAATTTAGACTTAATTCCTTTCTTTACTGTACATAGTATTTTTTCGTGCAAACAAGAAAAACTGGAAGAAACATATTTTATTGAACAAGAGTGAACATTATTACTCTTCACTAACTAGTGATTTTAAATTAGAGTATTAATATACTTCTTTATATATGCTCAGGAGGAAGTTGTTTGTCATCATAACGTACTAGTACCATTCAGTCATGTTCTGGGTAAAAACATGTGAATGTGGGACCTGAAATAATGTTCTCATAAAACTCTTTAGCATCTTCATCACGCTTCTTTAAGTCTGAAATTTTGTTGGCATTTACACAAATTGTTCCACCTGAATACGTCTTTATTGGTTTTATGGAGAATTTCGTTAAATTTCCTTTCCCTAGTCGAAACATATTTTGAACAATGCTCTTGACGAATGGTCTAGCTATAAGAAAACCAAGATTTTCTGAGATGTATGTGAATTCTTTCAACAAATATGGCATAAAATTCTCTTGTTGATCCCGAGGACATTTTGAAGTTTCTTCTGATATAGTATTCTTCTTTAAGTACTTGGGCCAACATCTATCAAAGTCAAGAATAGGAGTATTGGAGTCCAGAAATCTCTCTAATAAATTCTTGATATTTAAGATAATTTCCATGTATTCCTTCATTGTACTCACCCTGCAAATCTTCTTAATACCTATCTCAAAGGCTCTAAAGTCACTATCACAGCTTAAAAAGAGTGTCCTCTTTCAGGTAAATAGTGTTTTAAACTTTTGTACCTTAGTGAAGTGGTCAAAGCAAAACAACACCTAATCATTGTAGATTTCTATTTTGCGCTGGACAGGCATCGGAGAACAAGTAGACTGTGTCTATTTCCTGAGGCACAAACTCTTCGAAATAATCATTCATAAAAGAACAAACTTCTTTGGCCTCTTTTAGATCTTGGCCCTCGTGAGCATTCATGTTCACCACCTGTCTCGCTATCGATAGTGCTTCCATTCAAACTGTTAGCAAGATAGAGAAATGCACAAAGTCTCTGACTTAGTTCCTTTCTTTGCCTTACTGTAAATAGAGGCTTGACTGTAAGTATGGGCTTGACAAAGTTCCTTTCTTCACAGTTAAATGCTTCTATTCTTTATTAGTTATATGGGAAGTAAAAATAAAAATGGCAAATTTTGACTTAGTTCCTTTCTAAAAAGTGCGATTCAAATGTAGCACGCTCACCTGTAACAATGTAAACACACAGCTGCATTTCAGTGACAAAACTCGGTCTATTTGCTTTAATAATAAAAACAACTGAAGAATGGGTGTTCAGACATTTTTGAAGTATCATATAAGTGAACGAGTGAAGCATCTCTTAACCAGAAACTCTGTGCTGAAAGTGTCATATCTCTATCGCTAGACTGCTTTGGTTAACCACACCTCATATTCATCCTTTCTTCTTCGCACCACGAGGCGGTGCTTCCCGCCTGGATCAACCAGCCATCACAACGTCCGCCCTTGCGATTGGCGCCAACTTGTACTCGCGGAGCGAGTCTTCGCACAGCGAGCTTGGTCATGTGCTTACTTGTCGCGAGGACGGTCGGACGGCAATCACTCTCTCGCCTGCCGCTTGATGTTGCACACTCTCTTGCTTGGAGTCAACCAGTCAACTCGCTCGCCGCTCGCCAGCGATGGGACGGCAACACTCTCTCGCCCGCTGCTCAGCGGACAACGCTCTCTAGCTAGGAGTCAACGGGGCATCCAGCCCTTCTGCGCATCTCATCACTTCTATCGTGGAGCCTCACGTCACCTCCACGGCGGGTCGGCATACTAGCCGACATTTATCTCCTGTTCAACCCTTCGCCACAACGCTATAGAAGGCACGGGAACAACGATCTTCAAACGTTGGATTTGGTAACAGGACACCGATCCAACTCGACCATTCTACATCAACTGACTGACTTCCAAGATCATCTCATCTCATCACGATCTCTTGGAAAACAGTATATTATCTATATTTTTGATTATTATCATAGCAGTGTTATTAAACTACTTGTTCTTATTTGCAATCAATATCCATCTTAATCCTCATCCTTTTTTCACTCTTTATTTTCACTATAAATCGCCCCTGTGTAAATAAGATCAGACTTGTCTGCACACATTTGGTCCTTCGAGCTTTAACTATTTTTTTTCGTATACTCATTGTCCATGCAGACAAAATTATCTGCACAAGGTGTTGTTTTGCTTTGACCACTTCACTAAGGTACAAAAGTTTAAAACACTATTTACCTGAATGAGGACCCAAAAGTGTATACTTACCCGTTTTAGCTAATTATATTTCACTGTCAATTACTTTAGGGACCATTGAAAATTTACTAAAACTTTACACAACCACAGTAAACATGGTCCACCAGTAGTAATGAAGAATTGTTAATGAAGAATTATTTGCACTATTATTTGTCGAATCTCCATACCATACTATAAAACAATTCCTTACCGTTGTTTTGATTGGTTTTTTAATTTATTCCGAGGAATAGCTCTTGTTTGTAATAAACTCTCTTTGTTGGGGAAAGAAAAAAGATGTACTTTTGGACTGGTTGGGTAATTTTCTCTATAACCGGTTACATAACATGTATATGGCAAGTTTTCACAATAAAAATATCATCTAATAAATCATCACTAATCCAGGTGGCGTTGCTTCGGTACTCTTCCCAAGTTCGATTATTTCCTGGAAAAGCACGTCACAATAAGCTCGTTTACCGTTACTTAGGACAGCAGAAGGGGTAGGTGGTACTAGAAGAACGAGACCTTCGGATGGAAATTTCCACTGACAAACGTCGATTCGCATAACATAGGAAGAGTCCCAGGGACTCCACGTCGGTTGCAGGGGGTTAATATATGAAATAACGTACTTTCTTGGGCCAAAGATTCCATTTATTGTTTACGTTTGTGAATAAAAAATTATTTTGTAAAATACAAATTATGAAAATAAACATATACAAAAGTAGAAGTTAATATTAAAAGACGTAGCTCAGATTCTAGCAATTCTAGGAAAACGAACACTGATTGAAAAGTAACTGTGCATGATGATTAGGGTGTACAGTTACTAAGACGCAAGAAATTATGAAATCAATGTCAGACAATGTACCTTCGTACTTCAGTGCACAACAGTTGAAAAAAGTAGTCAAACATGACAGCAGTGACGGGTGGTTGCAAATGTGCAAGACCTTATCCGGAAATATACTAGTAACAACTCACAATTGCACGGATATAAAATTTCAGATATTTCGAATATAAATCCAGATATCCTTGTTCGTAGGTTTTTATGGAGAATTGCTCTCGGGGGAGGGTTTAGAAGCATTAGAACTTCGACGTGCACTTCTTCGTCTACCAGTACTTGCACTTGTACTTCTACCCCTTACTTCACTCTCCCTTCCCCGACTCGTTCGAGTACTAGCACCAGATGGTCGACTTTCACTGGCGCTTCTAGCTGTTGTTCGTCTTGACATTCCAGAAGCTCTGGACGGACGTCTTTTGCTGCCCCGTGCAGCGCTGGAAGCCCGACTCTTTCTAGTTTTCGACATACGTCCTGCGGTGGAGTCTCTCACTCCCTCATTCGCGCGACTTCTACGTTCGCTCGAGGAACCTCGAGCTTCGTTAGACGGACGGCTGCCTCTGGCTGAGCCAGGTGGACTGTATTTACCACCTCCAACCGTTTGTTTCCCCACTCCGGAACTTCTACCCCAAATCGTTTTACTCCCGCGCCGACTCATACGTGATTTACGCGCCCCATCTGCTCCAGATTTCCGTGGTTTGATTTCTATTGAAGCCACAGCGTCGGCACCCGACGCTGCGAGTGATCCTGGAACAAACCCTTGCTTCGCCGATGGAGCCGTCTTCGATTTCGTTTCATCTCTGTGAAATTTCTTTATGTAGATGGAAGGTGCCGCAGGGACCATGCTGGGATGTTGTAAGCCCAGGCGTCTGCGTGTACGCACCACAGCTTGGCGCGCGCTGTCATACGCTACCCACAACAGTTGAGTTATCAGGGCTTTGGCATCGTGGTGTTCCGCTTGCACTGCGGCGAAACGGAGCGCGCGCGCTAGTGCTGGGTTGCCCCTGTCGGAACGCATAGCCTCCTCCAAGCGTTTCTGACGTGCCTCCACCTGCGCTTCGATCCGCTTCCGTAACATCGAAGGTCGCTCCGAAATGTAAAGACGTTTCGCCTGCAAAGAACATGATTGAATAGCATACATTATATAAGCTGTCTGGAGGATAAAAAAAATTGGTCTTTCACCACCGTACATATTTAACCACTGAGCACATTCATGTTTTTGACAACGTAAAATGAAAAATTCTGTTATATTTCCCCATTAAAAAGCAACGTGTACCACATAACCAATTTTCTCGTTTTCGCATAAGCATCGTATATAATACACATCTATTCCACACCAATGACAAATCGTACCTCTCGCATTTTAGCCTTTTTGGCTAGTCGACGGCGACGGCGCGCTGCTAGCCTCTTCTTGCGCTCCAACCGCGCTGCTTCCTCTTCCTCTTCCCGCTTCAGACGCTCCAACTCCTGTAAAGCCATCGCTACGTTCAACTCACTATATTTCACACGCATTGAAGTCATTGTCCCCCGTTTTATGGATTGAGGCAACAACATGCACATCACTGCCTCTACATACCCCTCCCCCAATGAGACAGCCTCTACTCTATCATCTAACAATGAAGTGTGGAGCTGCTGTTTCGTGAACGAAATTGTACATCTCCTCCTATCGAAACCTCTGCCACGGTTTTATTATATGTTCATCACAGCCTTTTATCATGATAAGATATTCCTGTTTTGTGTGTTTTACATGTAAACTATTTCTCCTTTAAAATATAGAAAACGAATCAATTCAATTTGACAGACGTTACTTTCCTACTGTACAGCGGGAGAATCATAATATGTGATCTAGCCCGGTCTTCAGCACTAATCTATTAAATGCTATACGTAGGAAGCTACGAGCCGGTAAAATTGTACATGAACACTCTTAGGTTTCACTTACGTCTTACAGGTAGCGAATGTCCTGGGCTATACGTTCCTGTTCAAGTTTGGGTTCCTCGTGAACAATTAGTTGCACATGGGCTAGTGTGTGAAGAAAGAAGACCTCATTCAGCGACAGTTTCCTCGTGTCAATAAATATTCCTTAGTGCACCAGTATTTTCAGACATTCCAATCACGATATAATATCAATCTCAATAGTTGAAGTAGAAGATAATTAAGTGTTTAATGTAGCACATCTTCCAGTGGTAATAAGAAAAAAGTCAGACATAATATTGAAGATTTCAATACTGTTCTGCTATGTAATATAGATGGACATCTTATGAACTATATACTCCGGAAGTAGAACAGTCAGTATGGGTGTGTTCATGAATGAAATATAGTATCTCTCCAATCAGGATGGACTAAGGACTCATAAAAAATGGAAAGATAACTGCTGGAATTAAGAGAAACATGCGTCAGTGATTTAATACTGTTCACAGAAGTAATTCGAAGAATTTAAATTACAAGATGTCTCCGGTTGAGAATAAAACAAGATCCTCAGATTTCTGAAGTTCGTTCTTTGGGTGCCCACATAATGTTCTAAGTTAAGAGAATTTAATGTTTTATTGATATCTGTCCTGTTAAATTGTCGTGTTTTCATTACTTGTGGATATCATAAGAAAATACAAAAATACTCTAATAGTCAATTCTTAAAGAAATTTGAAAAATGAAAATAAAAAATAAAGATAAACATTGACATATGTTGCCTTTTCTATTGTGAAAATAAAACTCTTGAGCTGTAAAACTTTGTATAATGCTAAAGTTTCACTTTACTGTAATTTGTTCATTTTTCAGTTTGAAACATTCATAACTGTGTTTAATATTTTCTAATAAATGTTGTTCTATTAAGGAAAATGTTATGTTTCCTAAAAGTTTTCGAAATAAAATTATTACAAAATTAAGAAGCTAATCCTCACAGTGAAGAACGTTGAGCAGTCAATCAACACAATCCGTAAAAGAGTACGCAAGGAGTGCAGACACTTCAAGTCACTGATTCATAGTACGCACTATCAAGTTATAAATACAGGATATATTCTCTCATCTGTGATGGTTTGTGAAAAAATTTTCTTAGCACTCAGTAACAGGGTTGGCAATATTCTTATTCAGAGAGTAAAATATGATCAATTAAAAAAAACATTCCTTATTCAACGTAGTAAAAATAACGAACAAGAAATGTTCATTTATATGACGAGCATTGATCGACGAATAACTAGTTATTCCTTTATTTGACGTAAATAAATAATGAATATCTAGTTATTCTTTTATTCAACACTCATTCATTGACGAATAAAAACTTATTCTTTTATAGGACGTACATAAATTACTAATAGAAGGTTATTCTTTTAATTGACTTATAATGAATGGCAAATAAGTTATTCTCTCAATGTGCGACAATAAATATGAGATAACACCATATTCTTGTATTTAGTTATTTTTATTATTGGTTCAATAAATGACAAAAAAGCAATACTTTTTGTATTGCAAGGAATAACTGATTCATAAGAATTGTTGTACTTACAAATCAGTATGCACTACGATAACTCCGAAGAGAACTGCAAGTTTGGGTTTCCAACAGAAAATTATTACATTGTGAACACTTGCCAAGTTATGCATATATGTTAGTAATAGTAATAATATTAATCTCTAGGAATGTACATGTGGAATGAGATATGAATCTTAAAATGTTTTCCACGATGAATTAGAAGGTGTGGTGTATGCCAAACACAAGACTGTTGACGTTCTGTCGTGTGAATCTGAAGGTATAAATTTCAACCCCGAGTATCCAAATCGGTTTCTGGGTCTTTTGTCATGATCAAGGATACTTATTATGTGGATCTGAGAAATGAATAAGAATTCAGTAATCTACCTTTGTGCTTACAATTTGTGGTTACATATTGTGCAATAAAACTTAACGTCTTATAAAAAGAAAGCGTGTGAAATTCATTATTGAGAATATTGTGGAAGATAACCCATATTAATAATAATCTCTAGGTATTGCAACATTGGATGGGGTGCGTGTTTGTTAATTTTGACATTTTCCTTGCCTGACGTTGCTTAAAAAAGGAAGTTACTCTCTACTATTCTTCAATGTTTTGTCATAGATGTGTTCCGGAATACAATTTTTAAAAAGAGAAAAATGAAAATGGTTATCGTGTACTTGAACATATAGTCGGAAAATATTATTACCATTAATCGTATTATTACATATTTTGCAAGAAAGGTTTCAATTACATCCCAAGATCTGACCAAATTCTTGACTGCAAAGATTTATGACATTCAGGATTAATCGAAACAGCGATTGAACATTTTCACACACTAGTGCGTCAGTATGACCATCATCCGAATTCAAGTTGTTCCATGGCACACAAAGAAGTATAGGAAGTATTTGTTATTCACTGTACCAGGAATAAGAATATAATATAAAAGAACATGATTTTTGTATTGTAACGACAAAAAATTATATTTTATTTCCTATCCGTAGAAGCACGGTAAAATAATACATTTTTAATCATCATACAAATGAATAAAAGTTTGTTATTTATTTATGTCAAACAAGTGAATGATAATTTATTCTCTGTGCGTCTAAACATGTGTCCAATAATCAAGCGAATAACATTTGAGTATTCATTGTACTTCAAACGAGAGAATAACTTTTTATTCGTCGTTAATGTATGTCAAATGAAAGAATAATTGGTCATTCGTCATTCAATGTTCGTCAAACAAAAGAATAACTTATTATCAATCTATGTTTGTTGAACAAATGTCTTTTTCTATTCGTTATTTTCACGACGTATTTTAATTTATGATTATCTCATTATTCTAAGAGTAAAATATTCCGATTTTGAGCAACACTTCTCAGTGAAGAAAAATGTTCTATTATCGAGAAAGGAAAGCACAGATAATCGCTCAATATTCTTTTAGGAAAGGTTTTTTTTTTAACGTTTTGGAAATACAGGAGAAGAAGCCTAACATAATGTCATTGGTTTGCGACAAGTTCTCCTTGTAGCTTTTCATTAGATTAAAACATATCCTTTACATTTGAGAATAGTCATAATCACAACTGAGATATACTTCTGTAAGGTTAGGAACAAAATATATGAATCGTAAATTATCCATTATTATTGATCCATAATCAAACTTCTCCGGATATGATTGGGTACGGTTGACTTTGGTCAAAATCATTTGATATTGTGATAATAGGAGTACAAATTTGTAGTACTATTTTAACTGTAAAGTTAAATCAATTGAAAAATAGATAGGAATAATGTTGTGTTTTAAAGTGATAAACTGGTTGGCAGTTCCCTTATTTATGACAACATGTTTGTATTAAGGACGCACAAACTCTTTTAGTTCGTATTATCACATAACGTTTCGGGGATGTATTTTCCCCATCTTCAGATGTATTCTTCTTCTTCTTAATAAAATTGTAAAAAGTCCTTCTTGTGAATCACATTGCGTACCTTATATTTGCTATAAAAAATATATAAAAATATCTAGTTTCCTATCTCTGAATTTTCAATATAATTGTTATAAATATTTGACTTGAATATGTGATAAAGTACAAACCTGAAACGTTCATAAGATGCATGTGTATTATTGGTTAAAAGTTGCATTAAACTTATTAAAAATATCTCATGTAGTTCTTGCGTCATACATCGTGTAGTAGTGGGTCCTTCAGTCGTAGCCTGTTGCGCGGTATTGAATGTTGTCCTCTAGCTCTGACCAAAGGAACTGAGGCTTATCAGTAATGTGTGGCACAAGTTTTCTTCATGGTATGACGTAACAACGTGGTGGGGGAAAAAGCACACATGGACAAGACAGAAAAAAAGAATATAATGTATAAAATTCCATGTACAAAGTGTGACCTCAATTATATTGGACAGTCAAAACGTAAACTAATGACTCGAATATGTGAATACAAAAATAGTATACTTAAAAACAAAGAGGGTGGTATAAATATACATATTAGGACAACAGGCCATAAGATGGACTTCGAAAATACAACTATTGAAGATTATGAACGTAATAAACAAAAAAAGAATCATAGCAGAATCAATTAATATTAAAATTAACAAAGTTATGAATACACAAGATGAGTCAAACATATTCACTTCAAAATATGACACAATATTAAATATAATAAAAACACATAAATAAAAACTATGGACAATCTATTCCCTCATTTTTCCCCCACCACGCTGTTACGTCATACCATGAAGAAAACTTGTGCCACACATTACTGATAAGCCTCAGTTCCTTTGGTCAGAGCTAGAGGACAACATTCAATACCGCGCAACAGGCTACGACTGAAGGACCCACTACTACACGATGTATGACGCAAGAACTACATGAGATATTTTTAATAAGTTTAATGCAACTTTTAACCAATAATACACATGCATCTTATGAACGTTTCAGGTTTGTACTTTATCACATATTCAAGTCAAATATTTATAACAATTATACTGAAAATTCAGAGATAGAAAACTAGATATTTTTATATATATTTTTATAGCAAATATAAAGTACGCAATGTGATTCACAAGAAGGACTTTTTACAATTTTATTAAGAAGAAGAAGAATACATCTGAAGATGGGGAACATACATCCCCGAAACGTTATGTGATAATACGAACTGTAAAAGAGTTTGTGCGTCCTTAATACAAATATGTTGTCATAAATAAGGGAACTGCCAACCAGTTTATTGTAATTGAAGTAATCAGTTCTCTTGAGAAAACATATTTACATATGGCATATAGTTTTACATCCAGCGTTAACGTATTAAATAATTAACATTACAATGACTACAGTACTTCTGATACAATATTAATAATGTTATGTTGAATGAAAATGGGAGACGGGACTGAGATTCAAACTCAGGAACTTGGGCTTAATGCGCTCTCGCGCTTGCCAACTGAGCCATCTCGTTCGCCTCCAGGGCTCGTCTTTACCTCGCGTCTTTACCTATCTGTTACCTGGCGGTGAGATTCACCGCAATTTAAGAGATTTCTATCTACTTCTGGTACCAGTATTTAAAATAGTGTTTTATGTACACAGTGATATTCTCTGTCTCAAATAAAGCCATTTCATGATTGGCAAAAGACATTTACTACACAATGAGGTAGAAGTGATCATTCTAGTACGAATTGATAATAAGACGTGAGAGCAACACTTTATAATTCAAATTGAGGTAAGTAATCAAAACAAGCAGCCTCTCAAATAAATGCTAAAATATTGTACTTGGGAAACATGAAATTAGGAAGTAATCTCGAGGAAATGTCAACGATTTGGCTCATGTGAGTATTACTATTGAAATTGAAGTTCGTTGCGAAGCGAGTCAAATAATGGGAAATATAGTTTTTGTAAGTTGATTTTCGTTAAACATTCTGAGACTAAGCGATACTACAGAGATTCAACAGTATTTATACCATTATTCTTATGAGTATAATTATAAATAGGCTGAACATATGAACACTATTAACATTTGTGATTCAAAGATGAATATTTATCTCCTTGGGACGGTACAGACAACGAATTTCCAATCCAAATAAAATACAATATTTATAACGAAACTGCAATTTACATGGAGCAAAAGAATCGATTGATCACAAAAAATTATCTATGTAAATTTATTAGAATAAAAATATATAAAATGTAAAATAAATAAGGGAAAACGTTTTGAAGTTGAGTAATACCTTTACAAAATTACTATATTAAGTAGTTTAGATAAGTCCAAACTAAATAGTAGTTCTCTGAATTATTACGGTTTTGAAATAGGGTATACAATTATGTGTAAGTCATTTTATCCGCATTTACTGATAAATGGATCAATTGACACTTTATGAATTTGATTTCGAACAGAATAAAATATTTTATGTTGGGATAAAAGTAATCCAGACTCCCAATTATTTCAAAAGAAAATACGATTTTTCTTAGTTTAGAATGGCAGACAGCATGAGAGAAGCCGAGTATTAACTAAGAATGAAGTAAATATCTCTAGTTTGTAAATTCATTTGCGAGGAAAAGGAACCATAATTATGACAAGTTTCATTTGTGAATATTTTGGAAATTATGAGAAACTAAAAAAAAAAATATTTTCCCTGTTGGTTTGAATTACTGTAGCTCAGTTTATAATTTTCCTTCAAATTTCCGTATTATCAACTTTAATTAAACAACTGACATTATTAATATTCTTTCTTTATCCGATAGGCATCATTATTGGCGATTCTCCGTGTTCAGCTAAGGTTTTTCAATTCAAGTATGATGTTTTAAGGGGAGGGGGAATGATTTGGAAGTAGAGTTCTATTTGTTCAATTTTGACTTTTCAATACAACTTTAATTATACGGAAATTTTTATGACAATCACTTTTTCGAGATCTTAAAAGAAACTGTTAGCTTCGAATGTATAGCTTTTTCCTCGCTCTTAAATGGACTCTGCGCAAGCGACGGATAAACAACGGGGCATCAGAAATCTGTTTGGGAGGTTCTTCAATTGTCCCTTCTTGGTTCTGCTTTATAACACCAGCAAGCACCTGGCTGGCGGCCGGCAACAATGATCGTTTGCGCTGCACCGCCTGCTCCAGTACTGCCCGCAAGGCAGGCGCATTCTGCTCCACGTTGAACACCATGAGATTCTTCAGTCGGTCATACGCCATGTGGTCGTAGCAAAAGTTCGTAATGGCGTATGTGTCATGTGGGTCGGAGAAAATGGCGAAATCGCCGAACCGCTTGTCTGTCATCGAAACCCGGGGCACACCTGCAAACAACATGTTGCAGAAAAAGTCTGTTCTGAGTAAAATGGCAGATAACATACCAGTTCATTTACATTAAAAAACTTTAAATTTCTCTGACCAGTAAAAAGGCATCACCTTATAATATATTTTTATTTATATCAATGTTCAGACTACACCTCTTAGAGACAACTTTCTTATGATTATTCTTTTTGAAAATAGGCCAGTAAAATTAGAATTTTTCCAAGAATTTATTTGAAAAAAGCTAAAAATCCTTTTCATACCTTCAGCTGATGTTTTATTTGATAATCTGAGTTTGCACGGTCACACAAAGTGAGTATATCTTTTTAATTAAAAAACTATTTTGCCCGTTTCTCGTTTTTTCGCTTACAAATTCTACATTAAAGTACCCGCACAAAAACATTCTCAGCGTGTTGCCCACCAAAGTCAATTGTGGCCTGGACAAATTAAAGATCCACTCAGCTGGAAGCGAAGAGAATATAACTCCCCATTACCGCCATCATGGATAAAGCATCAACTGAGATCCTAAACAGTCCGGCATAAGTTCGAAAGGGAAAGGGGGGGGGAAAGTAGTAGTCGCATGAAATGTTCAGCTATACGTTTTAAATGTAAGGGATCATCTTCCTCGAATGTCGCAGTTGTGGATGAGGCATGGACCAACATTTCACGGAGGTGATTTATTCATTAATAATTAATTATTGCAATGGAATTCAAATCATTTGTATGCAGGGTGAACGACACAATACATGGGGTTGGGGCTACCAGGCATCGTCATACAGGATGATAACATTCTAGGTTGAATGTCACACCGTCGTTTTCCGAATAGTGGAATCATCGAACGCAGTACATCTCTGGTGCACATTGCCAAGCGGGCCTTCATTCACTACCCCACAAAATTGGCAAGGAATGTCTTGTTTCCTAATTTGAAATGCGATAAAACCCGCCACACTTACAAATGTGAGAGGGTTGCCTACTGGAAGGAGCAGTACAACAAGTGCGATAATTCGAAAATGTGTCGCATCCTTGATCGGTGAGAGTATAACCCACACTAATGGTAAGAGAAACCTGTATTTCATGCGTCGATCGCAGGAAGGTTCATGGGATCAAAGTCGCAATGCTACCACTACCCTTTCAACAGGTAAACAGATTTGAACTTAAGAGAGCAAGATGTCACTTTTCCCTATTTTTATGAAAAAAACAACAACAACAAAAAACAGAAAGCTACTGGAGCGACTAACGTGAACTAACTTGTGTGTTAACACACCAAGCGATTTTCTATCTTATTCGCGTAAAACATTTTCTCGCGGTCACTTAGGAATGTGTTAAGGGGGATGGGGGGTGGATACCCCATCATTGGGGGTAGTTAAATGATGGGACTTAAATTTTTGATACAAATATACTGCTTATGACTCATGACATAAAAGCAATGCTTTTCATCACGAATCAAACGATTTAAACCTGAGAAAACCCCAATTTTCCAAAAGGGGTGAAATGTTGAAGGTGTGGTTCGCAGATGGTTTCTTCCATTGATGAAGAAAACACGTAAACCACGTTCCTTAAACAAGCACTCACAATCCTGAATAGTTTGGGAATATCTGAAATACACCGTTTTCAGAGGAAGAGGGAAGGGGGAATCATCAGACATGGGAAATTTTTAAATCTTAGCTACTGGAGTGCACATTATTGAGTCTGTATACGTGAGACTACCTCTACCCGACATTTAAGTGTGATATTTTGGCTCTTTTCTCGAAAATTACATTTCTCTTCACTTTAAGGGTGTCCCAGCGCGATGGAGGCGGCACAGACAGCTGCCAATAAGGGAGTGTCTTGATGAAATATAGGACCTTCCTCAGCCAAAATTTCACTCTGATACATTATAAAACATAGAAGTTATGAAGCGGTGAATTTACTGCGCCGCCAATTTCGTGGGGCAATGTATTTACACCATTGTATACTGGACTAGAGTACATTTGGCATACTGTACATGAGCATGCGTACCAACCAAAATAACAATTTTTTGTATTGGAGAAATAACTGGTGAAATTTTTAAATTTTGAGACTTTTAAGTTTGATAGCGACCCCTGAAATATATTTTTTCATCTGTTATTTTCATGGAAGTCTTATTTTGAGACATAATACGAAAAGGGAGGGGTTATCCCGTCCAAAATACAAAAGTTGTTTTTTAAGAACTACTGTTTTTTTCGATGAAATCTGAATATTGAAAAATGGCAATCATACAAAAATGTTAATGCATTGCTTTGTTCATTTTTAAAGTGTTTACGACAAATAATGTGGGTGCAATTCCATCACTTGGTAAAAAAAACAATTCTTTTCTTCAGAAAACAATTATCTGAGAAATATATAAGGGGTAAATATAAATGAATCAGAATTCAAGTTTTATTTTAAGATAACTATAACACAAATGAATATTTTTGCACTACTCATCAATCGCAGAAAGAAATTCTTTCGAGTTGTTCTAACAGAAAATGTCTTTTATTTCTTACTCAAATATATATAAATCCCATGCAATACATATGCTTACCACATTACGAGCGCTCATTGCGAAGTTTGAGAGGTTTGAAAATGACTATTGGAACTTTTCCCGCTACGTTGCTAAAATTTGGTGTTTTGTGATCGGCTATTGCGGGAAAACTGCTGAACCAAATTTAATATTTGAGATATTCATTTGACGCATAATTTTATGCTCTTTAATTTAGGATAGAATGCACTTTTTTGCGTGATGCTTTGTTTCCGAGATATAAGCAAAAAACTGAAAAAGTGCAAGAAGTTCGTGGTTTTTTGGCTGCCAAAAGTTATGCACACCTCCTGAGGTGGTGCAAACTTAGATTCCATGTATTTGGGACAAAATAAAGGTATTAAGACGATTTCCTGCTTTGTCCGAATTTATTCCATCAACCTCCCCCCTTTTTTATCTACTTTTACTGACCTACGGGTCTGACACATTAAGAAAATTAGCAAATATTTTGTTTTTAAGTTGAAACAATGACCAATAAATTCGTTGCGTCAATGAACGTATTGTTTCATGTCTTCGAAAATGCTTTCTCAGTAATTAAAACATCTTGAATTTGTTTTCACATTAATTCGTTCTTCCTATTTCAAACTTACGCAGAAATGTATACATGCTTACGTGTACTGATGTATGTACATGTACATACACTTTAATATAGGCCTATTAACTCATTTTAGCGCTTCATTTATTCATTCAAGTCTAGCATCACGATAAAATAATGGTGAGAAAAAAATTAATAATATTAAATTACTTCGATATATAGTTATGTCACTATGACTCAAAAGTGTTACACAAATCAACTCTCTCGGTTTTTCCAGAATGTGGCGTTTATATGTTTTTAATTCCTTTCTCACTTGTACAGCTTGCATTGTTTGCACTTCACAAGAAATTGTGGTGCATACGGCTGGTTACGCGAAGTTATGCCCAAATGTCCAAATCTCTCTGGTCTCACTTACCTGGCATCCGGAACTTGCGAAAGAGGTTGTTGATCAACGGAAAGAAGATGACAGTTGGACAGAGTTGGTCCGTCTTATCTTCAAATACGTAGCACTCTCGCGGAGGTTGTAGAAGGTACTGTTGAACCATTTGTGCGACTGGCGGGAAGCGCATGCGATGCATTTGCGCCCAGCGCTCCGTCAGCAGCAGATGGTCGAAGGGCGACGCCTCGTCCGAGAAGCGCGTCGAGAAGTCGAATACAATGAACACATCGACGGCACGCTGCGGCCGCAAGAGAGGAGGGAACGGAAGGTTCATCGCCAGGCCAGCGTCTACCATGAACCAGCGCTTGGCACGCGGATCCGACATGACATAGGTGCCTTTCATCGGCTCCGCTGCGAATATGAGCAGGTAATCAATGAGGTAATAACGCGAGAATATCAAATAACTTAACTCTCAATCAACATTCCGGTTAAAATTAGTTTCATGTAAGATTCTATATAATTTTATTGCTAAAGTAAGAGTTAAATATGTAGATTTGTAGGTTTTAACAATACTGCAAAATCCAATGGTTAAATTGTTTCACACATTACACGATGTGTAGGCATACAAGCGCATACAATGATGAATCTGTTCTTCAATGTAATACCCACCATGATAATGTTAAATTTCCGTAAAAATTCCCAACTTGGGTTTCTTCCACTGAAGACGTATGATCAGATTCACAAATCAGTAGCCAGAGATATGAAAAAGGATATAAATACAAAAAATATATACATACAAGAAAAATTTAGATGATTTTCCTGAATTGTTCCTTTGTATTGGGGCTCTACGGCTCGCCGACATCGAGGTCATTAGAGTCCAAACATCTTTGTACAGGCAAAGAAAATATTGTTACGCACTAGGAGAGCCGAATGACTAGACCATACCCACTAAAAACCCTCGTGACCATTTAACTAAACATAAAGAAGACAGGAAAAGACAGACAATAGTTGCCTTCAACATTATAAAAAACGAAAACAAAGTAAGATGTAAATTAAAGAGAGATGTAAAATTAAAGAAAAAGGAAAAAGATATGTCAATCTGCTACTAGAAAGCTCTATTCTCACACAGACATTTCATGATGATAAAATATACATAAATACCTATTCACTACATGGAAAATCGTCACATAAATTCTGAATGTCAATTTTTTAATTTAATGTAACATTGAATCAATTCTTTAATCTCTATCAAATTCTTTAATTTGCATACGAACAATTCGATAATAATGTATTTGCGCGGGAGTGTGCTCCCTCGAGTTAATAAAGAACACGTAGCTACTAGCTCAAGCATCACTCTCCCTTCAGACTTTGTCGAGTGAAGATGGGACCGTAACTGCGTTTGTTATGAACATTTTGTGTATGTGAAGCGTGTTGTGCGTAAAACTGTATCTTTCCTTCAACCATGTGATGCGACCATTTGCAACTGTCGTGAACGTGGCTTTATTGTGATCATGGAAACAGTGCGGTCATATAAACTTTAAATACTATTGATGGATCCACACACCGTGGCTGCCTCCTGCATTTTCCAACGGCCTGGGACGCTGTACGCCAACTGAACATCGGCAAACGCTACAAGAACGTAATCACATACCTTTCACTGGCCAGTGAAAATCTAACGAACAGTATGATCTTTCATGATCAATTTAATCTGCCTTTATTCACGAATTCATTAACATTTAACTGAGCCTAGTTTTACGGTTCTGGAATTATAAAAGGGTCCATATTCTAAACCCGGAAAATATTCTAGTTTGGATTTGTTAGGTATGCAACGGCACTCCTCTGTGACGGGGAAAAAGCTCCACACCTTCGTTCGACCAACCGTAGGCAAATTTGGAACTGCTTCCATATTTGACAGACCAATAGAAGACTAGTACTGGCGAACGAGAGAAAATATTTTATTACTCTGCTATTAAAGTAATATTTTGTATATTTTTTATTATACGTGTCTTGGACTTCCATAACAAAAATATTCCTTGTGTTCTTAATTTCAATAAACTTTATTATTCTCTCCTCTTTTGTTGTCTCACAACTCCGTCCTAGGGAATATAAAAAAATTAAACTTCTCCGTAAAAAGATTTATTTCTTATTGTAAATTGATATTGTTTAATTACAAATTTGAATACCATCGCAAAATATCGTATGAATTTCGTGAGATACGCGTTTAGGAATTACTTAATAATATTCTTATAACCTCTGAATGTTATTCATTGGCGCAAAGAACTTAAGGTCATTGGCATCAATTATTGTGTTGTTTATTGTAATTTCAAATGATATGCAGCTCTTTTATACTATTTTTATAGGTCAATCGAAAATCAAGCATTATAGAAAGGAATTTGATATAAAATTAATAACACTAAATGTTAATTATAATGATATCTTCAATAATTTTGAACCAATTAATAAATTACGTTTGTAAGAAATGTATTGATGTAAGATACAACGCTTGCCTGTAATCCTAAAACATACAAATCAATATGCTCAGAGAGTAACATTACAAAAAAGTTTATTTTTAATTCTCAGAAAATGTAACAAAGGGAACATATCACTTTTAATTAGACTTCAAAATACAATTCAGTTGTATTCATACACATTATCTAAGATTATCAGACAATAAAACATCGCAATTAATATTGCATTATATTAATTATCTTACATTGTCCCAGATATCAAATTCATTATTTTCTCAACTTTCTTTCGTTACTATCGATATACCGTAGAATTCATTGATTTCAATAGCAGGGGGAAAACGAGGCAATTCAGAAGCATTCTTTTTATAACTTTTTACGAATCAACAGGATTGTTGATATTTGTAAAGATAAATGTATTGATTTGACATTAAACATTATTTTAAGAGTAAGGATATAAAATCAGAGATGCAATTGATGAGATAACAATACAAAATTAAATACAAAGTTATTGTGACTAGTAGATTCCAGCATTGCAGATACAGGGTTATTTTGTGAGAAGTTGTTATTTAACAAACGAACAAAAATGAGAAAGAAATGGGTATCAAAACAATCTGCAAATTGGAAACAAAAACTGATAACTAATTAATACAACGTATACATACTGTAACAATTCTAAAAGGGGGAAAGGGTGCTTAGGTAAGTTAAGCCCCACGTTGGAGCGTCAATTGAAACAAAACTCTGTTAATTAAAAAAGGGGGATAGGGAAGTGGTTCCCACTCACCTGAAAAATATACCCTGGCTAGATCGTACCAATTAAAATCAATAAGTAGGTTCGTAATTATTTATCTAAGTGAAATACACATACTGGGGTTCCTTATCAGAAGGAAAACGCATTAAATAACTTGACTTAATTATTTATTTACACTTGTACATTTTACCTAAAATTAACATGCTTAATTGTCCCCAAAATGACACGTTATTCCCCAAAATATTACAACATTGATACACTTTTTACTAACAAATCCTTCTGGAATTTAGCTTTATCAAATGATTACAAACTATTAATTGAGATTTAGAACAGGAAACTTTAACAACGCTCATATTCTTTACGCCCTTTTTGAATTAATTAACAATCACAGAAACAAAAGTTTTGAGCATAGGCCTTCACTCATATAGGTTGAAGCACTGAATCTTCTCGCTACTGCTTAAATACTAACGTTGGTCGCAGCCAACATAACAATTACCTTTCCAACAGATGTGAAAATCAGTCTATGATGTAGGTGGAGGTTGGAATGCCATTAACAGTATTTGTCTCGAGCGGTGACCTCGTTCACCTTTTAACTGGTAGTTCATTCATCGGCGGTAGCCCAGTCGTTTTGCGGCCTCCGCGCCATTCAGAAATTCCCGCTCTTTCTCCGAATTTCTGCGCCTCACCATGGTCACGAAAGTTCGTTAACGTCAATGTTCCTCGTAACTTGCCGAGATGCAATTTAAATGTTGGACGCCGTCACTCATTAGCGAACAAAGTAACACGGAGAATTTAGTTAACTCGTTCTCGAAGAATTTAGAAATGTAGAAGTTTTATCAACTTTATACAATTTAAATATTTCTCAAGTTGTCACTTAGTAGCAACTTGAACTTGAAAAACATTAAGCCCTAATGGTCTGAAATTCAAAGTCCGACATCTCCTAAAGTAAATACTCATAAGAGAGATGGAGCAGGAACAGGAATGTTCTGCTAAGAGTAACGCTCGAATGATACTCGTCGAAAAGTCTTGTCGAAAAGTGCTGGTAGAATCGAATGATGCTCAAATGAATCTCGGAGAGTCTCTGCACGAGAATAAATGGACTCATCCCCCCTCTGCTCCTCCGACGCTTGTTTACGTGCTCTGTTTTCAAAAACCCATGTGACTCACTTTATCCAATAATATTAAAATCTAACTCCACGCGGAGTCTTCTCTACTGGTTATTTTTCAATATACGAGGCGTATTCCTAGCCAATCGCCAAACTGCTTCTTTGAAAATTTCCACACTTCAACGGCGCTCTCCTTTCCAACGGTTTTCTGAGTGATTTTTACCAGATGGTTTTTAACAACAAAAGGATACTGAATTTTTGCAACTTTCTAAATTTCAACTGTCACACCCGTCCCTTTAACGGTTTCTTTCTTCTACATTTCGGCAACGCTCGCCAACCGTCTCTAGGTCACTGGTCGCTATCCGTTGATAATTCTACAAGTTACGGGTGCGCCTACTCACTCCCCCGCTTTCTTTTGTCGTCCCTTTAACTCATAAAATCTCTCTCTTCTCCCACTATCGATGTGTTCCTTGCCGCTGCGCGTTAGAACTCGTACCCGTCGCTGACCTTCATCTTTCAAAAATATCGAGTAATTTTCCGTTTCTTGCCATTTTTACTCCCAACGATTTTATTTACAATACACTCGCCACTTTCTAACTCCCAACTGCTTTTGGCCAAAATAAGTGCGTAGTACGCCGACACTTATTCTTCGTTGCGTTTTATGGTCCCTTCTTGGAACAAGGAAGCCCTGCGCCTACTCCAACGGCTAAGAGCCTTCCCCATCCCACTACAACTTCATCTCAACGGTCGCGGTACTCTTCCGTTTGCATACGAACATTAGGATCTTTTATAACTTTATTGTATCGATTAATAATTGAGGATTAATCGAATCTTACAATACATAAAATGTTATTAAATTATAGCATTTAGACTTATTTACCTTTTGAAAAACCTGCACTCAAACTCAATGTTACTAAGTGTAGACTTGATCTGAGCAAACACTATTAAACCACCATATCAATTGTATTTAAATATGAGAATATTTCGTAGTTGGATTTATGCTGGTCTTCGAAGATGAAACTTTCGTTATTTAGTAGGAATTAGTAGGATTTCATGTTCTATGACATGAAATAATACCACTTTAGAATGCATAGTTCTAGAAGACAAACATAATTTTCGAGAACGATCGCAATATCAAATTTGTCATCAGCCATCCATTTCACTCTTTTACTACGCGTGCAGAGGAAGTAAACTAGAATAATGGTAATTCGTTATTGAAAGCACAATATATTTTGCACTTTATAAAGTGTTAAAATCAGAAGATCTTGCTTACACGCATTCACAGTGAAAGACAAATATTTTCTGTATTTTTGACTTGTTGTCATCTCTAACTATTTCTATGGTCTCAAAGATACGTTTTTTAATACGACATCACTCACCAGAATATTTTTTCTTTAGTCCTGTTATTTTTTTCATAAGAGAAGAAGAAATAATAGCTACAGAAAAACCACAAATATAAATATATCGAGTTACCAAATTACTTTTGTGGTTTTGGATCTTCCGAAGTTAATTTTTATGGATATAATGTTTCTTCCTCATGACTACTTTTTCTAGTAAGTGAAGTTACAGACCCCAGATATATATAATTATAGCCTTGACGAAGTCTGATTAAAAGTCGAAGCTTTGGCAGTTTTTAATGAGGAATATTTTAATGAGGAAAACACTCGCTTTTTTATAAATTATAAATATTTTTATTTTGGTCATCACTCATTGCTTCTCAGATTGTGTGCCATCCCAGGATATATTGGTCTCTACGCTATTCGAGTGTTCTTCTGTAAGGAGAGATGTGACTAGCGTATTTAAAGGGTATTGAATAATAGAATATTACAAGAAACTTTTCAAATCGAAACACAAACAGAACAATTAAAAATTTCAATAAGTGTATACTTAAATCATTTATCTATATCTTAATGAAACAATAACAAATTTGCTTATTTTTATAAAATTAGTGTAATTATTTGAAGATTGTACGATAGAAAAATAAATGTTTATTAGTAGTTTATTATTAAGAGGTCTTTTTTATATTTTGTTCGTTATGAGGAACGTGCTGAAACTTTAGGTTGTGAATAAGGAATTCTAAAAATTACCATTTAGCTTCATCATAGGTTTCACTGTGTGGAAAAAGCACTCTTCATTTTTGTTTATGGATTTGGAAACCGAAAAAAGCCGCATTCAAAATAGTAAACAAATAGTGTCCCGCGAGACCAACGTCCAAAAACATATTTGACGAAGCTTGATTGGTTTTCTTTACAAAAATTGTCTTATAAAAATTGTTTTTTTAAAAATACAGTTTATAAAATACCCACCTAATTTCAGTTCTTAGCAAGACATACAGAATGTGCATATAAATTTTTTCTGTATAGAACATTGTGCTCCTAAAGTACTAGAAGATAAATTTGTTATGGCATATTAATATAGTTTTATTGAAAATTTTGTTTGGTTATAAATTACGCAATTTAAAGCATATCAATTTTCTACTCNTTTGTTTGGTTATAAATTACGCAATTTAAAGCATATCAATTTTCTACTCAATATCCTTATTAAAATGGAGTTTGCTTTTACATATTTATTAACTTTTGGTGAGTTCAGTAAACAGTGATCTGTTGTATAATCATATTACACGTATTTCTGGTAACTTCATTACAACAAAGTATTGCATAATTGTCATAGAATTTAGAAACTCTAGAATTGTTTTCTTTATTTTTTATCATGATTCTCTGTAATTTTTTTGTAGATTGTTTTCTTCTTAACGGAATATTTAGGAATGTAGTAATAGGCTAATTTCAATTTTAGGAACTAAACATTATTTCGTCAGGAAATATATTATTGAATACTATCATTCACAAGTGAACAAACTAAAAATACCAAAACTTAGAACTTCATGTATACAAATTATTATATAGAAATGTTGATCAAAAGTATTAAAATATGCGGAGACGTCTTATACTTAGGATATCTATCAACACAGTGGAGATTGAATGTTGAAAGTGTCCCAATTTCATCTCTTTCAATTGCTAGCAATATTGCCTGATTTGTCGTAATGCGACGTTACCAAATTGCCAATTTTTCAGCGTATGTTTTAGATTTTCCTAAGCAATGTCAGAGACTTATCGAAGGTTTCGTTCATTACAGCTGCCAAACAGATCTTTCGAGCTGATTTATGGTATAAACCAATTTCAAAAATCTGTGAGTAAATATCACTGGGAATCGAACTAGTGGCGTAGCGACAGTAGAGTTACATTAAACTTTATTTCTCCCAGCCAAATGTATTTTTACCCAGATGAGATCTAACGTTCGTTGAAAAACTCGATGTCTCTATCAATCACAGAAATAGACACAAAATTAAACGTGTTTTGAATCGTTGATTTCGTCAGTTCAACAAAAAATGGCACTTTTTGCCAATGGAACAATTGACATGTAACTTGCGAGACCCACAGATCGCTCAGATTAGTATTCTCATACATGGGGACTCCCTTGGGAAGTACTTGAATGTGGATCGATATTTTCCGATTTTTGAGTTCAAAAACACACAGAAATCTCTTGAATTGCGATGAACCACACCGCCAGGTGTCAGATTAAATACACAGAGTGTATAAGTTAGCATTGGCTGAGAAAAGCGTGATTCAGAATTAGAGAAATGTGATTTTCTCAGACGATAGTGATTATATAATATGTGTGGCCTTATGATTTCATTGCAAATGTCGATCCACAAGGGATTTATTTAAATTCCCTTCATATCAAGTACTTCCTATTCAAATCAACGATTCAAAACACTTTGAATTGGGCGCCTATTTCTGCGATCGATAGAGACGTCGGGTTTTTCTATAAACATTATAGCACGTCTGAGTGAAAATACATTTGGCTGAGAGAAAATAAAGCTCTACTGTAACTCAACTGTCGCTACACCGCTGGTTCGATTCCCGGTTACATTTGCGTAAAGATTTTTGAAAATGGTTTATACCATAAATCAGCTCAAATTTGGGTGATGTAATGAACAAAACATTAATTCATGCTCTCACATTGCGTAGGAAAATATTAAACATACGCAGAGCAATTGGCAGTTCGGGGCATACCAGGAAGTTAGCTGGTACCATAAATTACAGATAAGCCTCAGTTCACTCTGTAGAGGCTAGAGGCCAACAACAGAAAATAGACGATGACAGAATGACTCAAAAATGTACAGGAACCAATCATACGACGTAATTTGGACAAGTTAAATAATTTTAACGCAATTATCACATGCATCATATGAACGTGCAGGTTTGTACTTGTAACAATTTAAAACTTAATAATGAAAAATTTTAAAATGAAATAACATGTTATGATGAAGTGTTGATCCGCGTTTCATCTAACTGAATGTTTAAACATGTTTTTTTATCAATATAATGTATACAATGGAACTCAAACAAACGACTTGTGACTAATCATCAAAAAGAAGCCTATAACATCTGAAGATGGGGAAAACGAAAAGTTATGTAGATTAATAATGTAGATTAATGAACTATCAAGTGTTTTGTGCGTCCGGAGTAAAGTGTTGTCTAAAATAAGAGCACCGTGAACCAAGATTAAAAATACATTTATATACACTAGATTTATCATATTTTACATTTGGAGCACAATATTTAATAAAGAAAAAGTTATATGCACTTATTGGTTTAAACTAAAGTATTCGTATTTGTATGACTTGCTAAGAATAGAAATAAGGAGGATGATAAACTACACGTCTTTTATTGCACTTTAATAGCTTTAGATACGGCTGAGTGAACAACAAAATTAATAATAGCCGTATTACTCTAATGATAATTAATAAGCGTTATAGGACGGGTCAAACGTACTTTTATTTAAAACAATAATTTTCGTATAATTTAAAATTTATTTTTTATAATTTAATCTCATGGAATCAAGAAGTAAGGGCGATAGGTTTTACACAGGCTGTTTGGCACATCGCTAAAGTAACTACCCGCTAGATTGAAAGTATGCAGGGACCTTACCTAGTTAAAATTCTCCTTTATTTGTATTTTTTAGTTTCAAACTTTAACTTAGAAGACTAAACATCTTCTACGCAAAGTATTTAACACCAACCAGTTGTAGATTTCTTTGTTAGTATTTTTTGAACCCTTAAATGCGATGTTATGGTCCAATACCCGTCACAGTCTATCACGTCTTGTAATCGTCCAGGGATTGAATTAACTAAGGTGGACATGTAAGTTGTGCTGTTAGTAATTTCCTCCCACGCTTCACATACAACATCCCAGAGCGCGTCTGAGATGGAACAGGCCAATTTTCGGCCATGATATGCTTCGTTTCCACCCACACGTTTTCGATTGGATTGTGGTCAGGGGAATGCGGGGGTCAGTGGATAATTTCTACTTCCTCCTGTTCTGCAATCCATTCTGCACCAATCGAGACGTTTGGACAGATGAAATAACATGCTGAAAAAATAGTTCTTCAGTAGGATACAATTGCCGCACGGAAGGGATCATAATATCTCGCAAAATATGCCGATTCTGATGCCCATCAAGACGACCTTGTATTCTGTGAAGAACGCCTACACCGCGAGAACTTATCCAGCCCTAACACACCACAGAAACGTGTTCAGATCGTGTTCTCTCTCTCACACATACTCAGGACAATAGCGGGTTCCACGAGGTCGATATACGCGGACAGGTCCGCCATTTTCACCTGACCGAAAGTTATCACATATCTTCTCCAAGTGTAGGGTACACAAATATGTACATAACGAACCTGAACACATAGGTACATGTGAAACCGGTAATATAGTGCCCACAGCACTGTGTGCCGCCTGGTTCACTTGCCCTGTATGGGGATGTGTCCCAGATCTTTCGGGTTTTTGCCAGAGTGGAAATGGTGTACAGTTGTGGAAGGCGAACGGGTGGTGTAGTGGTTAACACCCCTGCGATCAAAGTAGGACCCCGGGTTCTATTCCCGGCTCGTCGCCATTTTGACCTGTTCTAAAGTTATCACATAGTTACAATAATTTCATATTTATGTATCATTTTTCATTTTTATGTATCTTGACTACTGCATCGCTACTATTTTAATTTACTGTAAATATTATGCTTAATGTCTAATTAATATGTTTATCTTCATAAATATAAATATCCATTATGATTCGTAAAAAGTTATATACTCGTAAAGAACGCATCTAAATTACCATGTTCGTCCCCTGCTATTGAAATATATGAATAATACTGAATATCGATGCTAACATTTTAAATGAAGACTGAGTTATTATTAATATTATTATTATACGTGTATCAAATGAATTCCGTTATTGTGAAGAATAGAAGTGGTTCTCTTTTGAAATTAATGTGAATGAATTATAATTAATTTCCCTGAATTTAGAATAGTGTACAGGAAGGAAAACAAGAAAGAAAGAACGAAAGAAGGAAGGAAAGGAAGAAGGAAAAAAGAGGGAAAGAAGGAAGGTAAGATGGAAGGAAAGAAGAAAGGAAGGAAAGAAGAAAGAAAGGAATGAAGAAAGAAAGGAAAGAAGAAAGAAAGGAAGGAAAGAAAGTATGAAAGGTAAAAGAAAGAAGGAAAACAAAAATGGATGAAATTGATATCTGAGAGAACGAGAGATACTCAATTAAATGCAATATTAATTTTTATTCTATACTATATTCTGGAATATTGATCTCGTATTGGTAAATTACTTAACTTTACCATAATTGAAATGCGATGTTTTATTGTGCGATTATCTTAGTCAATCTCTGTGAATACAACTCAATTTCATTTGAATATCTTAATAACAGTGATTTGTGATTTTGTTATATTTATTGAAATCTAATTAAGGTTTTTGTAATATTATTGTCTGAGCATGTTGTTTTTTATGTTGCAGTATTACAGCCAAAGGGTTATAACTGGGATCAATATATTTCTAGTAGATGTAATTTATTTATGCTTTAAGTGGTTTAACATTACTAATGGTATCACTAGAATTAACCTTTAGTGTTATTCATTCATATGTTGTAAAATTGTTTTCCATAATTCTTGAATTGCGATTGACAAGTATAGTATAAAAGAATTGCAAATTATGTAAAATTACGGTAGACAATACACATTTCTTTATGGCAATGAGCTTTGAATTTTTTACGCCATCGTATAAAATTCAGAAATTGTAGAAATATTTATACGTAGTTCTTAATTCGTATTTTTAAAAATCGACACATCTTGTGATAATATCCAAATTCTATGATAAAAACGACATTTTTTACACTAAGACTCAAACTTTTTTTACCGAAATTCTAATATCTTTTGTATTCTCTAGGAAGGCGTTGTGAGACATCGAATCTTGAGATGTCATTTAAATATAGAGAATGATAAAGTTTATTGTTGTTGAGAATGCACTGTAACAGAAATTTAGCAGTGGTGCTAAACCTCACATTGTGACTACTTTTATTTTGAATCCCATTTTATTTTTTCTTTGTATGTTCTCTACTCCTAACCAAAATTACGATTAATTAATTTGCGAACCCCAACGTTCAACCAAAATTACATAATAATATTCTTCCTTTAACATCACTTGAATTTATTCATATTCTCTCAATTTGACCTTAACTCTTCACGTCATAACAATAACTTCCTTTATTTATTATTACAATTGCATTGAAGAAGCACTCTACCCTGCTTTCCCTTTTCTGAATTTTTCT
Source organism: Laupala kohalensis (assembly GCA_002313205.1). NCBI lineage: Eukaryota > Metazoa > Arthropoda > Insecta > Orthoptera > Trigonidiidae > Laupala > Laupala kohalensis. The sequence goes on from NNCF01126685.1 coordinate 64,499, forward strand.
AATTGATGTCAGACAATTACATTTACGACGTATCCGATAATCAAACCCTACGCTACTTCCTCGAATGACAACAATAATGGTGGAAAGCTACCCAGATGGCTATACCTGAAGGGTTTATTCTGCGCTCACGTGGTGCTTCAGACCGTAAAAATTAATTACTCTTGACCCATCTTCTCCCGATTTTGACCGCTCATATTATTAAAACAAAAAAACTATCACTCCATCCTACTTAAATAGCTCTTCTCTCTTTACTGTGCTACGAATACAATTCTTGCTCTGAATTCTTGCTCTGAATAAATGACATTAAAATATTTCTTCTCATTACTACCTTTTTTAACACAATATCTCTTCTCTTTGGGATTACCTAACAATATCTAAGTTTCATCATAGATTCTCAATTACTCGTTTTAACCCATTCACTCGCTTTTTAAAAAATAGCTTCAAAACTTCTGAAATTACATTACCCGCACACTAGTCTCTTTATCTTTCAATAATTTTACTTTCTGCTTTGGACTTCGAGATATTTACAAAATTATTCATACTACCCACAAATATTCACAACATATCTACCCCCTTTTTAATTCAACGATGTCTCCCCTCTCGCCCCTTCTACTACATCTCCGGTCATTCCCCCTCCATTTCTACTCTCAACGACTCCGTCTTCATACATTTTGCTTCCTTCTCTACTGCGCCCTTGGTCGATTACCCTCCATTGCTACGCTCAATGATCCCGTCTCCATTCCTCCCCGGGTATGTTATTACCACTTGTATTCCGACTCACAATATTCTAAACAACATTCATTCAAATAGTATTTTCGTCGCATTATTTTTTTTTTCAATTAAGAACATTCTTTCCTAATAACAATTATGCCCACAAATAATTAATCGTTAATAAAAGCTAATTATACCCCAAACAAAACTATTCTAATACATCTTATGTCCCATTTACTATTTACCCACCATTTACTTATTTATAACGGGTAATTTGCCTCTTGTCTAAATGGAAACATTAATTCTAATTAACACTAATTAATGGAGTACATATCTTCACTATTGCTCTCGCGATACGTCTACTCGCCACCTCCCTTTCTACTTTGCTTAACCCTATCTACTCTATTTCCTTTTCATTGCGTCATTAATATTTTCTTGCCTTTTCCTAGATATTTACTCCCTCTCTCTTGACTAATTGCATGAGTTTCATTAACTTCTTTTATTTTCTCCATTCGTGGAAACAAACGTAACAATCTCCGATAGTTCATTGTTCCCAGCTCAGTTGTTGTCACCCTAGCTTGTCAACATTACTCTCTTCGGTCTAGCTTACTCGCATGGATTATCAGATCCATTTTGTTTTTCCCCACCATCGCAAACAAACGTGACAGCCTACTGCTCGTCTCATGCCGGCCCCGGCGACTTCTCGCTCTCCTAACTAACTCACTATGTCTCCACCCCCCCCACCAACTGCATGGATTTCTGATCCATACTGATTTGCCTCTCCTTCGCAAATAGACGTGACAGTCTCCGTCGTTTTTCTGTCTGCTGCCCCCGGCGACTTCACGCCCTTCTAGTTCTCACACTAACTCATCCCTCTCCACTACTGATTATTAATTACTAGCATGGAATTTTCTCTATCCCATCCTGTCCACCCTCAAACACTCGTGAACAGGCGTGGCAGTCTCCCGTCCTTTCACTGCCTCTGGCTCTCTCCTGCGCCCTTCTACAACCCCCTCTGTCTTTCCCGGACTATTTCACTACGAACCGTCCCTTTCACTCCTCTGGGCTTCGGTGGCCACACGGCACCCTGCCTACTCACCTCACCCCTCTGCTTCTCCGAAACTCGGTCACGATGACCTACGCTTCTCACGCACCCAGGGTCCACCGGCTGCGTATACCTCCCCTAGCGGTCGACGCCTGGTCTCCTAGCAGTCTGTCTACTCACTTCCTCGCCCGCTTCCTTCAAACTTACTCAGCGGCGACCTACGTTCCAACAGTTTTCGAACTCGATCTTCGGTGCTTCGCCCCAACGCCATAATCTTTCATTCTCTTCTACATAATTTTGCCACAATCTACTAGCCCTTTACTGTGTAATATCTTTAATAATAACGATGCTTCTAATTTCGTCTTTCACGCTGTCTACCTTCTCCATCTGTTCGATCCCACTTAGAGCAGTATCGAACCTTTAAACTTTCTCTTTATCATTACCCGTCCGTTCCTGCTCCTCAACTTGTTTCCCGATTAAACACGTTTTTGCATTTTCAGTCTAATCATTAATTTGTCTCTGCATATTTTCCTCTGATTTCAAAACATCTACTTGCTCAATCTCAATTGAGATATTGTCAAGTTTTTCGACTTTTACCTTCTTATCATCATTATGTACCATATGAACTTGATCTTTCACTTTCTGAATTTGAATCACTACATGATCTTTATTTTGTTCGTCAAGTTGGCTTGTGCATGGTTTGAAATTTTCCTCCAGTTTCAAAATATCTTCCGTGACTCTAGTAGCCTCTAGCAATTCCGATTTTACATCTGTCGCGATTTCCACGTTGGACTTTAAATTTTCTGCACACTCTTTTACATTCCCGTGTTTTTTTATTTTTGACTCGAACTTGTCAAATTTAGCAAGCAACCTAATTCCTCGTGCTTTCTCGTCTGGTATGAATTTTTCAAATACTTCTTCGACTTTAATGAACATTTGCTGCATCCTAACCGCCCTCTCCGGTGTTGATTTTTGCCCCCTCGCTTCTGGCCCCCAAGACGTTTTGAGCTAGTCAGCCATTTTACGCTTTCAATTAACACATTTCACTTCTTAAAATTAACACACAAAAATACACAAAAATCAAAATTTCTAATTAAACCAATTTTACACGTAGTGTTTTCTGCTTCACTTTTTGCCCTACTTTCAGGCCACACGTTGGCAGCGCCAGTTGTAACATAAAATTTAGAGGAGGTGCTAAGCCTCACGTTGGAGCGACAAGTGTAACAGAAAATTTACAAGGGGTCTTGAAGATAATGAATAACACTACCACTTACCTAGCCCACTCGACCAACTCAGCTGAAAATATTTCACATACATTAAATACAATAAAGAAAGAAAGGTCGGGGTTCGGCCCATTTTATTATTGGGAAACATACATAAAACCTTCTAAGGAAACACATTATTTATTATTATTGACATGTAACTTACACTTCATAGTACCCTCAGAACATTCCTCTCAAAATACAATACTCATACACTCTCCATTTCCAAATAACCCCCGAAATACACGATCTTAATAGCTACACAAAAATACACCATATGTCTGATCCATTTATCATTTAAGGCAAACAAAGCCAGCTTACGGACTGATCCAATTAATGATCATCTCTTAAAGTCTTTTAGTTTATGAATATAATTAGCCTTGGAACCTTTATATTTTAACATGAACAGTAATAACAAATATCGGCGCCACAAAGGTATTTGGCGATATTACGCGCACTTCATCACTATTCAATGGTATTTTATTGAAGCAAACTAACAGAATACTCGTAATGATCAGACTGATGCGGCTTACTCAAATGAAAATGTCAAAATCATCACTAGAATCTTATCTTGTATCATCTAGTTATACTCTGACTGATTTAATCAGTCAGATATAGAAATAAAGAGACAAGTAAAACAATTACTAAGTCTCTAAGATTATCATGATCAGAACGGATATTGTCTGATGTAATACTCAATGATATCTCTGATAAATGAGTCTGATATGCTCTTAATGAAGTATCGAAGTAATCGTGTCTCGAAGTATTCGAGACTAATGGAGCGTCGTTGCTCCTTGTTTAAATAGCTATATCCCTTCTCACTGGTCTAAAATTGAGGGAAGAAACTCCGCCTCATGTGGTGTGACCTTCTAGCCAATAACTTGACAATCTTCTCATCACATGACTTGCCTCTGATTGGCTTGACATGTAATGACGTATTTTCATCTCGAACCAATAGAGATGAACATTTGTTAACACTAATACTACTCTGCTCCGAACCTTGGTATTTTTGCATCCAAGTCCCGTCCGTGACTCTCCACAAATCCGCAACCCATATTTCTACAAAGTAATATTTAATTTTGAAAAGAACATTTCACCCCCTTACGTTCTAACAATAACACTTTATTTTAATGTGTCTGTCCCATGTTACTCGCACCTCCTTTCATTCCGAACCCCAAAACATCTTATGCGCAATGGTTCCCCACTCCATGATTCTGCTCAGTGTCATTCATCTTTAATTGTTTAAATACGTGCCTCGCGGCTTGATGGCCATCCCTAGATCCAACTCATTTCTTCGCTTTCAAGTTTCAGACCTTCACCCTCGTCGTTCGTCAGCCCTGCTAATGGGAACCTCCTTCTGGCGAAGGGATTTCCCCACAGACCTTTACTCTTTCGTGGACAAATCTCCACACAATTCTTCACATATTCAATTTATGTCACCGAGACTAGCCCAAACCTTCCTCCCGACTTTTCAAAACCATCTGCCCCTTCCATTTACATTCTGACAGCGTGTCTGGTCAATTATTTTTCACAGCTACTTATTCTTCTTTTCTTATGCTTCAGCCCCCGCAATAATAACTAAGCAGCATGTCAGGGTTACCGCCAGCACTTTACGACCCATTTAAGTTGAGCCCGAGAACGCGCCCCAGTGGAACCCGTCTCCTCCTCCACTTTCTCTTTGTCGTAAAGCCAGCCCCTACATTTCGACCCTTCCTCGACCGCGCCTGCTCGAGGGCAAAATTACGAGCTTCTTCTCACTTATTAAATCTTCTCCTTAATAATTTCCCTACATATTTATAATAAATGTAATAAACTAATTATTTATTACAATACAGAATATTTTTGTTATGGAAGTCCAGAGTGTGTATAATAAAAATTTACAAAATATTTCTTTAATAGCAGAATAATAAAACATTTTCTCTCGTTACGATTTAATAGGGATATGTTCGCCAGTACTAGTCTTTTTTCCATATTTGGTTCGCCAAATATGAAAGCAGTTTGAAGTTTGCCTATGATTGGTCGAACGGAAGTAAGGAGCTTCTATCCCGTCGCAGAGACGTGGCGTTGCAAACCTAACGGCTCCAAATCTCCAAGAGCGCGGGACTTAGAATATTTCCTGAGCCCTTTTATAATTCCAGGGTATGCATAATCATGCATCCTTTATCTTTAAATTAATGCCATATATTTAGCTGTAAGTTCTAGTATTAGATTTTACGTGTATGTCCATTGATTTCTAGTGTGTTTAGATTAAATTTTGGTGGGATTAATAGGGAACGTGTTTTTGTGTCATTTATTTGTAAAACAATTAATATGTCCATTGATTTATTGTTTGTTTTGATATAAAATCATGGTATTCCATGTGCTCCTCCATTACAAAAATCTTTTAATTATTAAAATGAAGATACCATCCACTCTCATAGCTTCCAGAGTGTTTTTGAGGTACACCTCATGCTCAAGTGTCAAAGGTCACATTCCTGAAGGAATTTAAAAAGGTATATTAAAGTCGGTTCATTTTGCGCAAGACTAACGTCCAATCTGATGGGAAGATCGTGTCTCCGTCGGCTCAACTGTTCCTTATGTTCGAAGAATCCGAAAATCAACTTTGCTACATTGTACGACTTGTGTGTTTTGAGATTTAATCCAAAAAACTAAAAAAAATGCTCTTTTTTAATTTTTTTTCTCGAAAAGCAACCGCTTGAACAGAAAAATGTACGTATACAAAAATTATGCAGAGTAAATTTCCTACAAATTACATCTTTGCCAATTTTTGTCCAACGCATATCGATTGCTATCCATGATATCACGCCTATTCCGAATTTTCATAATATTTTCGAAATGGACCGCAAAAGATAATTTTTCTTTCTTTTTGCTTATAACTCGAAAATTAGACACTTTTAGAGTATAGTGTTCGGAACCAAGATATACTACAAGAAACTTACTCCAAACTATCTCTCTAATATAGTATTTTTCGTCAAATAAATTGTTTAGGGTCTAGCCAACGCATTTAATTTGAATGTAAATTTGATGCAACCGCTCAGATGACAACTCACAAGGGACGTGCGAGACCTCGAAAATTCAAAACGCACTAAAACGTGCTAAGAGTATAAATCGCTCATTCCAAAAACAGTGATATGAGTCATTCTCATGCAAAATTATACGTCTTACCACGAGAGACATTGCAATGATCACCTATTCAAGATCTAAGAGAGGATTTTTGGTAATACTAATAAACAAAATATCGATATAATGGAACCAAAAACACACATATTTCAATGTAGTTACTATATTGATAATTTCTCTATGCTTGAAATAATTACAATATCTGAACAATTAACTTTACTACTGACTTGATAATATTACACAGCTATTTAGTCTTCAAAGAGCAGGTGTGGGATGAAATAGTCAAAGTAAAGTGGAACAAGACAATTTGTACTTTTCACATTCAATATCACTTCCGCATTCAAGCAGTCCAATATTAAATACTCGATGCTGACGAGCCCTAAAGCCCCAACCAAAAAAAAAAAAAATCAAAAGAAACACTAATTACATTTTCAAACAATTATATTGGTATGTCAATGACATAACCTGATTTTGCCAAGAATATTGCAAGAGAGGCTTGTACTTCGGTGCAGTAAGTTGACTGTACACAACAGAGTGAAGTCTGATGATGAAATGACGATCGTGTCACTTAACTTGTATCTTTTCACATTGTAATCGTACAAAATCAACGATACTTCTCACGTAGAGCTTATATTGACTGAAGACGTACACATCAAAAGGTTGGCAATATTTTGATGTCTAAGGTAGCAATATCTTGAGCGTTACATCCTTGTAAGAAAATTTTTTCATCTAAGAGTGACATCTATATGGCCTGACCAGGAATCACGCGACAATATGCTCTTCACATCATCACGTACATGTTCACCAAGGACCAGTGAAAAAAACTATTCATATGCTTTTTCGTCATTTTTCCACTTATGCTTGCCTTTACATGAATTTTTCGTGGATATGTTGCTTCAAATTTCTTAGAAACATTTGAGCCAAAAGCGATTGTGTCTTTTGAAAACCGGTATAATCTCATTAACTAATCTGCCACTCAGTGATAAAACCACATCAGTAATATAACTCTATGTAGAGCTATGCATAGGCTGCAACACACCAGCCATAGTTTTCTCTCCTGTGAAATGATGTTATCTATGAAGACATTTAATAATTAGATTCACTTTTGTCACTGTTTTAAACATTTTCTTTGTCTACACTCCACAATTTCTTTGTCCACACAGTTACGCATTTGTTCACTTTTTCCACCAACCCTTGTGCCATCGTAAGAATACTATAAACTTCTTGTATGTCCTTACGTGTGACGAACTCAGTAATATGCCTGGAAGAAATGCCGTGTTCATCCTTCAGTTTGTTGATAAAAGTAATCAAAGCTGTGAAATTGTACAGGCAAACGTTTTTAGACGCTTTTAATGCCATTTGCACATGCCAATAGTGAACTGAAGATTCATACTCTCTTTCCCTATCATATTTGTGACCACATACTCTTTTGAAGTTTTTAATTGTGACAACCTATTTCTCTTAAAGTTAACTCGATCTCGCCTTTTGCTAGTCACATAATCTAACATTAACTTGCAATTTGATTTACCTCGAATTCACTTATAGAGGTAAGCACTGTGTAAGTTTGCAATATAAGTTTAGACCACGATTGTAAAAGTGTTCATAAATGTTCTCTAGTATATTGTCATCAATACACTGGGTCTCAACATTTTGGGTGGATAAGGTTTGTTCTCACTTGCACTTAAAGGTTCCTGTTGCTTTGGATCTTTAAGTCTTGTACTTCTGGAAGAGCCAACTTCAGGTACGGGTTCTTTCTGTCTTTCAAAATCTCTACACCTATTTATCTATCTAACGTGTCTTCATGTATTTCTGAGTCATTCCCATTGTATTTGTGAATAATTATGCTGTATAACATATTCGCGAACTCCATATTCTCGTCTCCAATTACGAAATATATTCAGCACGTCAAAAATTTCCTTGTTACATTTTGACAACATTCATAGGATTAGTTCGCCTCATGATACCGATGTGCCACAACCATGCACTCCAAAAGACGACTTACTACTGCAGCTATACTTGTTACAGAACACGAGAAGTACTTGTATCTGCAGGTTCAACATGCGACAGTCGATTGGCGCTTGCAGACAGCTGAGTTTTGCATGGAATGACTCATACGTCTTTTGTTGGGATAAGCGTTATATTCTAAGCACATTACTATCGGTTCTGAGCTTACGAGGACTCGCAGATCCCTTGTCAGTGTGAGTTTTTTTCCACAATATCCATATTTGTAACCATTTATGCAGTTAACAAGTAACACATCATATACATACGTAATTAAATAATGTAATTGAAAATTATTCAATTTTCCGAAGACGCTTAGTTCTAAAAGTTTCGGGTTTCTCATCTTCCTCATATGTTTCACAGGGAGAGAATTTTATTGTCGTTTATATAACCTTCGGACGTGTTCCACGCACACGTGAAGCAGCTGCGGATATTCGAGCAACGAGATAGTCATCTGAGTCAAGTGGAGTCGCATAAATTCAGATGTTCCCATAGAAAGTAACCAAAACTCGACAAATCCGGACATCGGGATGACAAAGAGACTATTCTGGCACACCCAATGCATCGCGACCCAAAAGTGGCATGTTTGAATACCTGTACGCAATTCGCTCAACGACGCTGTCAAACATGTATCACTGTTTGTAGACGCAATTTTGAATAGTTATACCACACACTGCACCTGTAAACGACGCTGTCAATTAACACTTTGTCTTTCCTTACATTTCTTATTTCTTGTATTTGCGCCTCACCACGTCACTTGCGCTCATACATTCCTATCAATAAATTATTGTTAGTGTCCTGTACGAAGCCGTAAAGTTTGTACCATGAATCCGCGATCTTTCTGTATTAACAACTATCGTCACAGAAATTTCAAAATTTGTCTTATTCTGTGTTGACTAATTTGAAGTAAAAATTGTAATGGTACTAATGCTCTGAGATAATATTCGCCAATTATGAACGATAAGAGACATCTAGCTCAATGAAAAAACTCAGCATGTTAAGAATAAGTATTCAACAAAAACAATAAAACTCAAAATGGCATCTTACTTCTAAATTCTAATCATAAATATGTGCATGATGAAATTAGGCAATAATACTGGTGGCGAAAGAAAATTGACGATTCTCATCGTATCATGTTCCTCAATTCTAATAAGCTAAAGGGTTGCTCGACAGATCAGTGAAGACGAAAGAAGGAATCCAATTAGGTTCTAAAAAGGAGCTATTGGGACTCAGTAAAGTAACAAACATTTCGAGTAAGGAATACACTCCAAATTTGTTTACGCTTTATGAAGAGATGTATGAAATCACTTGATTTTATAGAAATGTACCTCCCCAAGAAAATTCTATATTCTACAAATCTAAGAAATGGGAAAAATATTCCAATTCTGTCTACCCGGATAAGTATAGTACATACCAGATTTATGTACAGGAGTATGTTTGTGAGCATCCCACATTAGTGCGGCTGTAATGTGTGATATCGTATTCCTTTCATGTCCATCCAAAATATCAATGCTTCTAATTTGTCAGACATTTCGGATTAATGTATTGAATTCCAGATTACTCCGAGCACATTTTCTCACGTTTATGACACATACTTTATTTACTAACTCCTTTAAATATTTTTTTTCCTGCAAATGTAATCCACTCGTCTCGGATGCGACATTAAAAGATTATCAAGGGTCCCTAGTTCTGAATATATTGCATCACCATCTCTCCCAGTGTGGCCTTATTATTTCTCCCGTCTCGTTCACCCTCCAAGTCTCTAAACCTTGATCCCCCCCACACACACCTTTACAAGTAACATTGCAACACAGCGTATAATAAATATCGCGACTGTCCATAGTTTGCTGGCAAAAATTCAAAGCTGGTTTCCGGGCGTGTACTGAATAACTATCTCTGGTGAGTGTTACTTCGTGGGGCGCTAGCAGGTCACCGTATGATTCCTACTAGGATGTACAGAACAGTCTTATAATTTATAAAATTCAATTATGGTGATAATATTGAGAGAAAAATAATATAACGTTCAATGAAGTCAAAAGAAATCTTTACAGCTCAAGTGTATGTGAATATCAAGATCATTTCTCAGCACGAGGAGTGTTCAACCGGAAGTTAACAATATAACATTACCTCTTGTTAAGGGAATGTTCAGGTTATTTATTCTACCTTTATGGTAAATATTTAAAGAAATTCAAAACATTTTACTCACTGTCTCGGGGAGAGACTGTCGTTTCGACAACGTCCCGTGAAAAGCCAGGCTTTAACACGAGGCCACGCAGAGGGTTGAAGATGAGTCCAGCACGACCTGCGCGCGTGTCCCACACGCCTTCCGACATCAGCGAATCCAACATCCTGCGCCAGAAGTTACGCTGCACCTTTCCCTTCTTCTCCGTTTGCTCCAACCTAAATCAAATGTGTAGTCAATTCGATATTTTCTAGTATTGAAACTCGAATTTTTTTTACAATTTTTGCCACTGGTTGCAGAGAAAGCCGGAGGAGAGAGCTCGAGTGTGGGTGTTAAAAACTATATTTTTCCACCAGTAAATAATATCGAAAATTTATTATTCGTTTCAATATATACCTGTTTTTTAATCGTATTTTAATATTTTTCTTGTTGTTAGACCGTGAAAAAATTTTATTTCCAGGCCCGCAATGTTCATCAGAAAAGTCCTTGATATAATTTTAACAAAACAAATCATGTTCATTTTCTATGAGTTTATGTGACATTTTTTGCTAAGGATAGAAAAGTTATGGTATTAATTTAAAAATTCAAAACTAAGAAATGCGAAATGAAGTTGAAAACATTTTTACTCTATTTCACTTCTAAACGTCCCGAATCGATGTCATAAACATCGTAAGACAAATATACATAAGACAGTACCGGTAAGATTTTTCTGAGGACTTAATGAGTTTTATTCACATAACTTATAACCTATTGTGATCATGCTGAAAGCAATATCATGATTTATAATATAATTTTTAAATAGTGTTTCGATATATTCTTATATTGGACCCTTGATAACGCGAACCTCAGCACAAACACTCAAAAACACACCTTTATTAATCCCTGTGAATCTCTCCTAACGCTCAATGTTAAAACTATCTCTGTAAGTATTTTATTTCTAGAAGCCGCAAGTGCAAGAATTTGTTCTTTTAGAGGGACCTTTTCGGGGTGAAATTTTATAATGCATAATCTTTTTACCACAAACTCATCCTTCATATTAGTATTACTGATGTGTGCATAAATACATATACTAACCTCAATACGCCGCAAATGACTCACCGTAAATGACATGACTTACATTCATTATTTTTTTAGACCTCCGTAACACGAACTTTGCTATCACAAATATCTTGATAACACAAATTCTATAACTGTCCTAGTGGTTTGCATCAAGGTTCTATCACTGTATGTCTATCTATGTTTGCTTTAAATAGACAAGCCAAAAATGAAACATCTGAACTGTGTTGGGTCGGTCGTCCATTATATTTTGGCGGAGTTCCTGATATGAGGGTCACCACGTTGCCACAAACATTTCACCTGAACCTGGGTGGAGGTAACTGATCCCGAGCCGCTGCTATTTGGATTATGTACTACAATTCATTTATTCATCAGAGACAATAAAACACCCATGTCCACGTTACGAATGTGTGTGTGATAACTTTTGGTGCTTCGACGATCCGCAAAACTATCACTATTACCGATAAGAGCCAAAAACATACTTAGATGGTCCAGTAATCATACAATAAAAATGTACAGCATATCTTAGGGTATCAACAATATCCTTTATAAACATCAATGTAGTATTTAGTGTAACAGCTTGAGGTTTTTGTAATTGTGATGTAACATGTGGGAATGTATTTTCGTATAATTATGATCCATTTAAATATTTTCACTTCCACATTTCTCTTCATTTTTTAACTTAACTTTATTCATTTTTCCCATGTACATCCTAAAATAAAAATAATTAATAAACATAATTACCCGGCACAAATCGAAGAATGCAACACTATTCTTACCCATGTTAACTTGATTCTTGCTAAACACCATGAGTTACATCTACAGAAATTATCCAATTTGTACGATCTTATCTCAACGTTAACTTACATGTAACTATGCAATAATACTGTGTACAACCCTACACTAGTCAGTGATAAACTTTATCAATCAATGATAAAAATTTAATGTGATGATATGATCTGCATTCCTGTTAAGTTTAATTATGTTAATATGTATTATATTTAATTAATTATCTTTAATTATGTATTATATTTACATAATTAATCTGTTACCTGCCGGTGAGGTTCACCGCAATTTATGAAATTTCTATGTCTTCCTGTTACGGTTGATGAAACAAGTTAACCTTAGATAAAACTGATAAATAGCACGTACATCACCAGAACATATATCATAATTTACTAATGACCATATCTAACATTTTTTATATCAAATGTAATAATGTAAAATTAGTAGACTATTCACTCGTGATTTAATAAAATGTTTTCTAGATAATCTGCGGAAAAGAACAATAATTAACTTTGTCAGAACCAAACGCATTGAAACTTGCAGATACCACAATGTCTAAAAATACTAAATAAGAGGAAAACCTAATGGAATACACAGAAACTCAAAATAGGAGCCAAAAGATTTCTTCTCACAAAAATGGGCAGGAAAAGCGGATACAAGTTGTATTGGAGTCACTAAAAACTGCAAGTCCTTGAGAGTGAGTCAATGGAGTGGCCATATCTGGATTCGGGAGATAGCACTGTCAAATTTGACAAACAAAATTGATCGAGGGAAAAAAATCCCGGAGTTTTGAAACTTGGCATGAATGTTCGTTTGTATAATACATATACTAAAAGTTCTGGAGGCTGCGTGTTTTACGATTTTTGCAAATATCGCCGAAACTATTGGTGCTAGTAAAAAATACTTCATATTAAAAAAAGAGAAGAAAAAAATTCCAATAAAAATGTTCTTATTCATATTTTTAAAGTTATGCGCTCCGAAAATGTTTGAATTTACGTGGAGTTGGGCATTAGTGAAGTTTATTTCGATCGTAATCGTTATTTAAAACACACCTACCTACTATCGATTTCAAAAAGCAATAAACTCGATTTTAAACCTCCGGTTCAATTTTCATATCTAATAAAATATAACATTATTTTTTATCAAAAGTTTGGTTTGCTGCTCACGTTATTCCGATACCGAACAAACATGTGGCCCAAATACGGACATGTGTGGGTCCATTATTGTGGAGAGGAAGTATATTCTGCGTGCCACTGCAAGTAATGTGCCAGTCTAAGATGGAAGGTATGATGTTAGTGAAATTAAAGGAAAATGTGAGACCCTATTTATGAAGGAAATTGTTCGATCACTTCAGGCAGAAGGAACACTTTCAACACTTTCGGCTGGAAGTCCTAGAAATGCAAAGTCCTCCGAATTTACAGAGAATTCCAAGTAATCTCAAAATAATAAAGCACAGTATTCAGACTATAGTTTCTACGCGACTAATACGTCAAGATATAAATTATATTTTGTTGGGTGAGTAAAAGATAACGGAAGCAATATATAGGGAGATTATTCCAAGCATAAGACCCAAGGTGCGAGTTTGTGTAAGGAATCCTTGTGTAAATTGGAGATTTGTTTAGAAGAATGTGCATAGTAAATTTTTGCCGTGTATAATATCCGCACTGAGGTTTAAAGTTGTTCATGATGTAATCCCAACAGGGAAAATATTAAATGGTGAGTGGATCCGAGGTATCGATGGTACCCAGGAATTTCTGACAAAATATCCTGTGGCTGTTGATGCAATACATAAGGAGATCTTTTGTCAATGAACGATGAGCTGTGGACTAAAAAGTGTTAGTAACAAGAGACTTTATATTTCTTAACTTTTATATTTCTTAATAAGTGGGGGTGCTAGGTGAACGTTCCGTTTGAAATCGATTTTTTTGTACTCAAAACGAGCACGGAATTACTTTATAGCGAACACAATGAGCACATAAATAGCACAAAATTATAGTGTGTGAGTTTTCTCGATTTTTTTCTGGTTTCCGAATGAGCACAAAATTATTCATTAGCACATAATTAGTACAAAATTATAGAATAGTTTCTTTCATTTAATAAAAAAGTGGAGGTGTCAACTACACAGACCTCATAAGCAAATATATAGACAAGGCTTCGAAATTAGCGCGTGGCATACCTTGAGCAAGATTAAGGTTTTGAAATTATATATACATCTAGAGCATGTAGTATCGTATACATGTGTACCTAAGTAGGTGCGTTTGAAATTGCGATGGAAAAAAACTACACTAAAGTCCAAAGTAAATTCGAAAATTTTCGAGGTCTAGAACTTTATTTTTGCAACAAAGAAAATGAATAAAACTTTTTATTGGATGTTTTGTCTACTTTAATTTCGTATATGACCTAATTTTTCCTAGTACCAATAGTTTCTGTGATTTTCACAAAAATCGTAAAAATCTATCTTTAACCCCTTCACCCTCACGCCCTGCACCATTCAGTCTCGAGGACTTAGTATATTAAACGGTATGTAACAATCGACAATTATGCCAAGTTTCTAAACTCTGAGATTTTTTTTCTCGATTTGTCTGGGCTAACAGGCCACTGTCAAATATTAACAGAGGTGCGAGCTTAGCCCCAATAATTTGGGAAAGCGTGGGCTATGATGGCTCTGAGAGGCTGTGATCCATACTAATATATAAATGCGTAATGCGAAAATGTGTCTGTCCCTTTGCTACTTCATAACGACTAAACCACTGGATCAATCGTGATGAAATTTGGCAGGAGATAGGTAAGATGTCCAAAATGAACGTAGACTAACTTTTCTTTGTAAAATACGTGGTGAGAAAGATAGAAATGGTTTTGACAATAAATGTCAATGAAGTCTGAAAAAACAGCTCACGCTGCCTAAGTGGTTAGAGATAGGTGAGAACTATGAATGGAGATAATGTTTACCTCAAAGAATTCTACCATAATTCCACGACAGCATATGTCTATCTAAACAATATAACCTGAATTATCGAAATAACGTTACTAAGAATAGAAGTGTTAAAAACTTCAGTTTACGAGAGTAATTCAAGAAGGAAAAAAGCAATCATATTTAAATTTAATGGGTGTTTTGGTTTGTACATTTATCAAAGATAGAAAACGTCTTTAAATCGTAAAATTTCGTCGAATAGTTTAGATTTTACAAGAATTGTAATAATGTGGTGCAGACGCGTCATGTGGGAAGAGAAAATTCGACCGCGAGATGATGGATACAGTCTATTTTATTAAATTCGTATTATTATGAATTTGTAATAGTAGGATGTTATACATATGTTTTCAAAAACCAGTAAGTAAAAGTATTTTTATTTTATTATAAAGATAGATTTTATATTTTCCTGAGTTTTAGATTAGTCTAAGAAAAATCCCGGGCAACGCCGGGTTATCAGCAAGTTGCTCTATAAAGCATCCATATTGAAGTTCAATGCTCAGTAAATTCATTGTTGCTGCTCGAATCGTCACTTATCTGAGTTTTTGTGATATTTTAGAAAGCTACATTTCTTCTATCAGCTACTGTGTGCTAATTCAACTGTAGAAATGTTACAGTTTTGGGAAGGAAATGAATCAAGAAACGAACGTTATAAGAGAAATTAGCCATTTGTTCAGTCATCCTATTCTGATAGTTTAAAAACTTAATACATAACTATATAATGGATCGAAAAGGGCGCAAATTTAAAAATTCGTAATCATACAATAGTGAAACGTACTTAATATACAAGTGAACTTACAAAAATTTTCTGAACCTCCTTGACTGCAATCGCTGTTTCAGAGCTTCTAGTTTTTGTTCCGCATCCAACTCTGCACTCTTCCTGTCCTTTTGATTTTTTCCTTTTGATTCAGAGGTAGTCGTTGGTGATGATGCACTGCCTTTTGCGCTACCACTTCTCCTATAAAAATGTTTTGAATTAATATAAATAAATTGAATATTATTAGCTTGGTCCAAAAATGTCATCACATGGTGAAATATCACAATTTATAAAACCATTATTATATTAAAAGCCGTACATGTATTCTGTGGGATATAAAAATATTCAAATTAGACGATAGTGATAACGTTGAATTATTCGTAATTGACGTGATAACAAGGTGACAAGGTAACTCACAAAATAAAAATGTAACGGGTTCTTATCATGACCGTCAATAAGAGCATGAACCCTCTCCCCTTGGAAGAGAGTATCACCGTGGACATTACTGTGAGCAATATACTCTCACACATCATTATAACTGTCCGTATTTTTACAACGTCCTTTAATTAAAATAATATCGTAGCTTATTAAGTAAAGGATAGTTTGCAGATGGTGCGTTGTGAAAAAAATCTCTTGCATTCGCCGTTACTGTTTATTTTTGGCGTACTCCTGGGTGTTGCGTACCTCCAAGGAGTAAGCGTACTCCCACTTGAAAGCGTAGACCATTTGTAAAGATCATCAACCATTGATATCTACTATATACTAAATCACGATCATGAATTTTATTTCTAAATATGACCTACACCGGTCGGTAAAGTCTTTATCTGTCACATTCTATTTCAAAGGGAGCACAGATACTCTGGAAAGGGTCGTAAACTTGGAACGAAGTGAGATTATTATGGGAAACAGAAACAGGTGTGTTAGCCAAATGGGGTAGCTAACACCACGAATGAACTACGAGGAGTAATTAAAATTCCATGGAACCACGACCCAAGCCATGTGTACAACATCATGAAGCCATATGATCTTCCCTTCTCGTTCTGACGCAATCTTCCACATTAGTTCGGTGCTGCACCCGTGACAGAGAACGGCGCAAGCTCTAACCAATACGTCCCTCCACTTTCCAGAAGATAGGTTATTAGCCTTGATCATCAGCTGATGGCATCTCCTCGTCTTGTCGCGCGGAGAGTGGTCCCCAGCAGACCAATGCGTACGACGAGAGAATTGAGTCGTATTTTCACTACCGAACCTGCGCATATCTGTCGTGACCACTTATTACGCCGGATTCAGTCACACGTGGCAGAATACCTAGACGGCTCACTCGAAAGTAACGCTATTTTCTTTAACAGGTGTGGATACCGTACTAGTATAGAAGTAAGCTGAATATACATAGCATTGGGATGGTCCATTGTCAATGATATCTGGAGCGGCGTCTGTGGAAAAGATGAAATTGCTTAAGGTCGGTTGTACTGGAAAATTCAGAAAAGAGAGAGACAATAGATGAGACCTAATTTGAATCTCCTGGAAGCGAAGACCAAAAATATTTCTGAAGAGGAAGAAGAAAAATGTCCTAGAGTGGGAAGAAGGAAAGTTAATAAATTTAGGAAAATTTCGAGGAAAAATATTTCCGGTAGTTGACTCTTTCTATGTCTGTAAATACTCCCATTATATTCTTTTTACTAGATTGTGTCATCCTTTAAGATGATTGTCGAGAATTCTGTTCTGTGGGTTGCTCTCCTCCACTTAGAGAAACATTTCCTTAGAATGAATCACGACATCTTCAACTACCGCAATAGTATTATTATCATATAATATCATTTCAGTTACGGGGTTCAGGAAACCAATTTTCAACGTTTTTATAATGGAATATGATGAATTAAGGATAATAATGGTCATTGCATATCAATTGAACACTACACCACCATTCATGAACGATATAATATACCGTAGGTAATTAACGCTCATCTTAACTTTTAATCCATATTGTCTGTAAATATAGTTAAACCGAAAATACAAATCGGTAGATTTAACATAACTTCATGAATTGAAAAATACTTTGTGTGATGTGCAACTACTTATAATTTCCATATCAGTAACCCCTTTTTTAAAACTATGTTTTTGGTGTTATTAAAATACTACGTTTAATAAGAAGCCGGACACAGTTGTATATTCATAATTATTATAAACCTTATAAAACACGGCAGTCACGTACAAATTTCTCTATTCGAATACAAAATGAATTTTACAAATCAGAACTGAACATAACGTCACTGGCAATAGGGTGGTACGAGCTACTTGCGTTCGCGCTACTGAGTTCCTATGGGTGTGTGTAGTATGTGCTCTGGGGTCGCAGGAATTTTATCCCTCGGTCCCTCGGAATCTCCCCTCTCCCAGTGAAACTGACGTCATTTTGAAGTCATGTGCTGGGGGAGAGTAATAATCCGAAGTTAGACATCTCGCTGAAGACTAACTTTATGGATATTTACTACGGAAGGAAACACTAAATATTGTATATAATAGTATATACGTACGAAACATATTAGGCGAAGTATATCTTACCTTATATCTTACCTCCACTTGGAATATTGACATATGCTCCAAGTTCCCCATAATATTATCAGTAACTAGTGAACGAATTTTATTCTGATTTTCAGTAATGGATAGGATGTTTCAAGAGGAAGGTATAGGTACATAAACATTTGTATGATCAGAAAACAAATATGGTAAGAGAAAGGTGACAATACGTTTTTTTTCATCTCAAATAGTTCTACAAAACGTCTGCAACAGTATAGACCTAACTACAAAGGTTAACTCAAATTTCAGAAGTAATTATATTAATAATAGAAGTCTTTGAAAGAGTGTATGTAAGTTTTGAAATGTAAATTTGTTTTCTACAAATATTGGAATATTTGCACAAAGATCACAAGATTGTCGCGAGCAAAACTAGTTTTATACAGTTAGGAATGTCATTTATGTTTTAAATAAAATGTATTAAAGAAGAAATTTACCTTTTGCGTGTCACGTTAAGAAAGTAACAAAGCGACACCCTGGCATACTTACTTGCTCATACGTGAGAATCTATTCGCCATAGCCTTATTCTTAGCCAGAGTCATCTCCTCCTCCGCCTTCTCCAAATCCTTTGCGATGCGCTTCATCTCTTCCGCATCTTCCTCAGGGGTCGAGACTTCGTCCGAAGTGCGCGCCTCCAACGTGATGTCGGAAGTGCCTGTCTCATTGTTATTTGGTGGATACCCCTCCTTATAGGCGCGGTAAGTTCCTGTAAAACCGTCAATGGAGCAAGATACTCTATTATGGTGACAATAAATATACGGAAGTAAATTTGAGTCAGTTCAATTGTTGAATCTGAGACGCCCTGAGAGCTTAGCGATCATTCGATACAAGGACACATTAATGTTTTCGTAGGTGCATAACCTTCCCTAACGGAAAGAAAAATCTGTACGTCATAGGTCGATTATAGTACAGTCGTGGGCTTCATATCGCATGGAGGTCGCAATGCTATCACCATCCGTTTTTTTTAATGGGAAAACTGTAAGAGCGATTAACTTTTAACTTTTGTTTGCTGACACGTCGAGCCATTCCCTATCTTATTAACGTAAAACATTTTATCTCTATCACTCAGGTAAGTGATAACAGGGATGGGCACGGGCTAAATGAAGGTAAATAAATTTTTAATTCAAATGTATAGCTGGTATCTAATGACACCGAATGTATGTTTTTTTAAATTATGAATTAACCGATTTAATCGTGAAAAAATTACAATTTTCCAAAAGGGGTTGTGGTTGTTGAAGTGGTTGTCTCGCAGTGTGTTTCTCAAATTGATGAAAAAACACATAAGCTATTTTCCTTGGACAACACACTCTCTAAAGAAAGTGGGGGACAGGGATGGGAGTGGGTCTTCAGATGTGTTTGTTTCTTAAACTCAGATTCCGGAGCTGCTAAGAGGTAGAGTGGTATACGTCTCTAAAATCGCGATTTTGACTTATTTGATATTTGAATAGTAGAAATATGTCTGCAGGCGAAGTGGTATAATTCTAACCTCATAGCGGTCTCTTAGCATCAGCACTGACTGGAGACCTGAAACAATCGCAAAGATAAGATAAAACGCAAATTGTCCTGTCCTGTAAAATTAAGGGTAAATGACTTATACCATTCTGCCACTCAGCAGCTCATATATTAGCCTCTCTATAACCAAGCTCATATATTAACATATATTAACATAACTCAGCAGCTCAGCAGTTTTCTGTTTGGAGTTAATGGGCGAGGGATGTGGGGGATATGCTATTTTTTACATTCCTCTTGGCTTTAATATTATATGCCAGGTCGGCATATTTTCTTACCTTCTCGGCGTAGGTTTTTTTGCTTATTTCAGACAAATGGGACTCCAATATCGAATATGACGGTTATTTATTCAGTTTTATTTGATTGTTATGACTGGTCGATTGTGTTTTATGGTGTTACATGTGAAAAATCCTCGATCGTAGTACACTTCATCAATCTCCAACTTGATTGTGGCGGGTAAATGGTCATACCGAACAGAGAGATGCATCCAGATATGAATTGTTCATTACTTTTTATGTCACGTTGTTTCATTTGCGAAATATCTGCTGTGAGAGTTGTCTTAGTTAAGTATTTCCTATAGTCCCGTGTGGCAATAATCTCGCCCTTATTTTGCACATATAAATCCTATAGTCCCGCTATACAAGTGTCCAGAAAGCGATTGACTTGATACGTCGAGATCAACGCTAGGGCCATGGGAACCCTGATACATTTTCTAATGGAGAGTTTTCTCTACCTTTTATTTCTTGGTCCTTCAATGATGGCTGTAAAAGCTAGGTTTCCGTGTCCCCGGTAATAAAATACTGACGTAAGTACCTTAATTTTCCATTATTACAGAGGAAATTGAGATCATCAGTTCTCAACACCCTCTGCAGGTGGAGTGAGACTAAAGCTTCCTCAGTCTTCAACACGTGTGATCCGAGTATCTTCATTTTCCTTGTTTGGATTAAGTCGGGTGATATCATTGGCCTTTCCCGTAGTTATTTCATGCCTAATTCTCTGGATATCTGGAGCTGACAAAAGTTTGCTACGTATCATTGCTCATATCTAGCAAGCAAATCGCTAATTTTTGATATTTGTTAATTCGGGGAAATTCAAGCATGTTCATGAAGTTCGGGTGTAATTTTTACCTCTACATTGTCTCGTATTCCTCATAGTTACTTCAAAGTGTGCATAATGAATGTGTTCATCTCAGTTGTCCATTCCATGCGCTGTCGAGGTCTTGCACTCAGCGAGGTCGTTGTATCAAAAGGTACTTGCGAATCACCTGCTTCTAAGGATGTTAATCTATTGTTTCCACTTATGTGATTGAACTCGAACTCAGCCTGGATCACTGCTGCGAACTTACGGAGCGAATCTCCTATTTTGAAAGGTGCTACCTGTATTTTATGAAAGGATCTTTCTTATTCTTTCTGGTATTTAATGTATTCTCCAATATGACTTCATATACGGGACATAAATCTTATGTACCCGAAATTATGAGACATCGGACGTTACAGATATCATTGGTTTATTTAAGAATTATACTAATTTATTATGGTATATAAGGAAATATTGTTCTCTCACCTAATTCTCCAATAGCCATCTTGTCTGGTCCAGCAGTTTCCTTAAATACATTCTTCTTACCACGAATCCAAACAATTCTTTTAAAGAGCACACTAAACACACTTCCCCATAACCCCATGAGAAAGGATATAGGTGCTTCAGCAAACTTCCGGATTACGACTCCACAAAACCATTTACATCCGAAAAGCTCCGTTGGCATAGACAAGGCGTATTTACTTATCCACACATCGTAAGGAGAGAAGTCAATCCATTCCTACGAAACAAGCAGTAATTCATGAATGATTCTCATAAGAAACTTTCAGTAAACTGTTAGCAATTATTGAGGCTAAAGGGATTGAGCACTGAAAAATTCTAAGATAAAATTTCTTATCGTCTTTTGTTAGCACCTAGTTGATGGCAAGCCCTAAGACCCCAATAATAATAATAGTTTTGCAAAAGCAGTATGAAAAAGTGAACTACCAGATTGGTCTTAAGGGATAGAATTTCCAATCTTGAGACAAGATCAATGAGCATTAAAAGGAGTATATTTCAGGGTGACTAAGTATATATATTGCTATTGTGCATTAGCTTATTTTCACTTTCAAGTCTACTAACTAAACCTACTTTGGGCACAGATTATATGAACATGAAATGTCAATCACTCAAGTGCTTTACATGGATGATCACGTGTCGTGTCGGGACCACCTGGAGAATAGCACCACGGGATCTCCCCCTGTCGTAAGAGGCGACTAATTGGAGCAGATGACCGCTGTTCTACCCTACACAAACGCATCCCTCCCTTGCTTTATTCTCATAGCTCCATCCTTTCCAGCGGGAGACAAAGGGTGGATTGAGTAGCTCGGAGTCTACCATCAACCAACAAAATCTTCCTGTCCATACCTTTCCCCAATACTGCCCTTATTACCTGGCTTTACGCATAAGAAGCACACCCATCTCTGATGGAAACAAGAAGTAAGAGTCGTAAGGCCTCAGATAAGATACCGCTGCCTGGGGAGCGCCAGGGTACACTTGGAGCTGGTGCTTAGTGTGATAGCAAGCGGATCACCAGTGTGGGAGTTTCGGAGAGACCAGCGACTCCTCCGGGATATCCCGAATTGGCTACTGAAATAACTCGTTCCAAACATCGGGAACAGATGCCGCGTTGCCGTCAGTTAGTTTGCCTCAGCCTTTAAAGACTAGAGACCCTAACAAGACATCTGTAGAGAACCGCTATAAATGGCAACATAAGAACAGTTCTGATATTCTACGAGCATAATACCAAATAGCAACAAAGTGCGAAACTAGAAAAACAGGTTATACAAAAAGACACACAATGAATTTGTTAAATTAAGACCAGACTTAAGTAAATTTTCCGAACACAACATATGTGATAGGATAAGACATCTAGTCAGAAAACCAGTATTGCAGAACAGAACTTGATTAGGGATGAAATAAATCTAAATCACTTTCAGGATCCTCAATATACTCACACACCAGTCGAATCGGCAATACTTGATCCAGAAGCTAGTCAAGTCCTACTGCAAAAGCAAACTGAAGAATAGTCAGGACACAAACAGAAGATGGACCCAGAAGATCTTTGATCAAGTCCGACTTGGAGAAGAACTTGAATTTATTTGTTGAAACTGGTCCAAAATGCAGACAACCCCTTCCAAAAGTACATCCTAATAGAACCACATTTCAACTTCTAAACACAATAAACAAAATTTTGAAACAAAAAATCTTTGATACACTCGACGATCTACAGTTGCACGCGTTCTGTGCCCCACTTACCATCCTTTCGGCACAAAATGTTTATTGCAAATCAAATAATAGTGAATGTTGTGCTGAAACCAAAATACATAAATGAAAATGGAGTATAGAGAACAAAATCAAGCAATTTAGAAGTGATTTATCTAAAGTGGTTTGGAAAGATAAAGGTGACCAGTGTCAACAGCGCCTTAAAGACAGAGTACACACAATTCTTAAAGGTCAGAAGATTTTTGTGCGGAATGCAGATTTTGAGAGCAGATTAGATGTATTTATCAACACTTTTAAAACAAAAAATTGCCGCTCTAGGAAAACGACTGTGTCGTTACAATATTTCAAACAAAATATCTCAGTCTCAGTTGGGTCGTGGTCGGACGGACGGACGTGTTTAGGAGCTCTTGTGATTGTGAAATGGGTTGCTCACTTGGATATTTCTGCGCCCAGGTGGGTGTTTGGGTGGGCCGCTTTCCCTGTGTCCGCGCGGCTGTAGCAAGCGTCATCGGTGTTGGCAGCGACGGCTTGGTCAGGGCAACTGCTTTGTTGTGTGCAGCCACTGTGGCTGTTTTACTCTTAATTGGTGGTGTTGAAGCAAACCCTGGACCTGTTAATATTGATACCGCTCCAGAGAAAGTTTCACGAGTTATATGTAGCGGATGCAATAAAATATTGCGATGTGGTACGGAGTACGAGTCGTGTGGTCGTTGGTTCCACTTTTCGTGCAGCGGAGGAATGGTGGATGTTGCATCCAACGGCGTCTTTAACTGATGGAGATGCTGCATGGAGCGAGTATTTCGCTTGGAAAAGGAGCTGTTAGTTGCGAAGAAAACCATCGACGACCTTCGTACGAGCCAGAGTTTGCCGAAGGAAAAAATTGGTGAACGCTCTGTAATTGCAGTTGTTGAAGATGCAAACCGGAATACTTCGTCTTATTTGAGGGGACTTTATTGTCCGACACGGACAGTTCCATGGAAATTGAATTCTATTCCGGTATCCGGACGGAACAACTGCTACGCATGATCGAAAATCGGGATTTTGGGACCCCCGATACTGTTATCCTCCACGTCGGAAGAAACGACTTCAAAAGATCGCGTAACCTCGATTATGTTACGGGAGAGGTTTATGATCTTGTTTCGGCCACCAAAAAGATGTTACCACAGTCCATATAAAAGTAAATGGCGTGTTGCAACGAAAGGACGTGCGGCGGAGAAAAATCGAGGCCATCAATGAACGCATTGATTGGGTTTGTAATGCCTCTAACGTAACCTTTGTGGACGGCAACAGTTGGATGGAGGAAAGTTATTTTGGGTGTGATGGGCTTCATTTGAATTGGCGAGGAGCGTCACACTTAGGAAAACTCTTTTCACGAATATCGTGCTCGAAGCCCCCTTCAACTCATGTTTGAGATAGCAGAGTGGTATTGGTAGGAAATACCAAAACTCATAGGGTACTTTGAAATAAGTGCTAGACTCCAGCTTAACGGCAATGGCGGCGATAGTGTTGGAAGGGGAGAAGAGGGTACTGGAGGTGGCGACGGTGGAGGAGATGGCGGCAATGGCGGCGATGGAGGCGGTGGCTGCAGCGAGGAAGGAGGCGACGGCGGAGTCGGAGGCGTCACCGGGGGAGGTAATGGCAGCGGTAGTGGTGCAAGGGGAGGCGATGGTGGTGAAGGAGAAAACAAAATTCGTGCAACGGTTAACAGGGGTGAGTCGTTAGTGTTGCTGCAGATGAAATGTAAAAGTATTTACAACAAAAAATTGAATTTTTCCAATTTAGCTGATATTTATGATATATATTATAATTGGTACGGAGTCGTGGCAATCGGAGGACGTGAAAAATGCAGAAATATTTCGTTCAGATTTTTCTTTTTTCAGAGGGGATCGTGGGAGTCGTGGGGGTTGAGTTTTTATTTGTCTGAAAAACAGTTTATCGGGTTCTGTAAGTTGAGTAGATGAAGTTTATGAATTAATATCTGTTGAAATTGAAGGTTATTCGGTTAAATTTCTAGAAATTACAGGAATATATAGAGCTTCAATTGATGATATGCCCGCGTTAGAAAAATTAGTTAATAAAATGGATCTCAATTCAAATATAACTAGAAATAGCATTATCGGCGGAGACCTTAACTTACTGCATGTTGATTGGGAGGGTGACTCAGATAGCATTAGCAATGCGCATTCATTAGTAAACAATCTTGTTTGAGACTGTGGCTACTGTCAGATAGTCAAGCAACCGACAAGAGGGGAAGCAATCCTCGATGTTTTCCTCGTACGACCGGAGGATGAACTTATCTCTTGCGACACTGTAGACGGTATAAGTGACCACCGCGCAGTTAAGGTAGAAGTCCATTGGGCTAATTCTCAAATATCTAGATCACATGATAGAATAATTAATCAATATAATAAAACAAACGTACCAGATTTTCAGTTTTTTTCTACGTCAAAATTGCGCGATATGGGCTGGTACAGGACGTTCCGTGGATGAAATTTGTTTAAACCTTTGGAATAGAATATATAAGAGCATTGAAAAATTTGTTCTCCATAAAAAGTTAAACTATACAGACCCTTCAATAATATAATAGTTACATTAGACGTTTGAAAGCCAAAATAAGAAAAACGTATAAAAATCGAAAGAAAGGGACTGACTACCAAAATAATTACAAATTTCTCATTAAACATTTATAGCAAATAAAAATGCTCAGGAGTATTTTCTACAGAAAATTTGCCAAAAAAAGACAACTGATGGTCGCAATTTTCTAAATACCTGAAAAGACGAGAAGGGAATAAACAAGGTACACCCGCCAATAAAACAATGGTGTAATCTACACAGAACCTCAGGATAAGGCCAATGATTTGAATTCATATTACTCTCCGATTTTTGGCATTTCCTCTATTAACAACAGTTTAAATTTGACAAATAATTCCCATGTAAATGCTTTTTTTTAAATACTAGGACGCTGCGACAGCGAATTTCTAAGATTAAGAATCAATCGGTCACGAGAAAATTCCATGGGATGTACTTAAACTTGGTGGGGAGGCCATGATTCGGTACCTAGCCAGGTTTTTTGATATTACATTAAATAATTCTTCATTACCACGGGACTGGAAAAAGGCTATCATGGTACCAATTCACAAAGTAGGTGATCGCTCTTTAGTTAGTAATTATCGACCAATTAGCTTAGCCTCTGTAGTATGTAAGCAGATGGAACATATTATTGCAGATTATTTGAAGAATACTTGGGAAAAAAATAATTTTCTACATCCTACCCAAAACGGTTTTAGATCCGAAAACTCAAGAGAGAGTCAACTTCTTTCATTTTGCCAGGACTTAGACGAGTCACTTGACGAAGGGAGGAACTGATGCAATAGTTATTGATTAATCAAAAGCGTTCGATTTAGTGTCACATGACCGTTTTCTTGCAAAAATCGCGATGTCAGAAATTGATCCGCGTGTTGTCAATTGGATTTGTGAATTTCTCCGGGATCGGTCAGAACAAGTTAGAATAGATGGGTGCTCCTCGAAAGAAATCGCGGTGACATCGGGAGTATCATAGGGAAGCGTTTTTAGTCCACATCTTTTCCTCGCATATATTTACGATATATCAGACCACATAATTTCGATAGTGCGTTTATTTGCAAATGACTGTATTATAAATCGGAATATTAAAGAATACAGAGACCGAAATATGTTACAGAGAGATCTAAACGAATTGTGGAAATGGACTAAGACTAATAAAATGAAAATAAACCCTTTAAAAAGTAAATCTTTATGTTTTTTGAGATAAAAATAAAGCCTGCTCTGAACTATTGATTAAATCATCAGATTATTCCTGAAGTTTCATGCTGTAAATACGTAGGTGTTATAAATTCTCGTGACTTAAATTGGACAGAACATGTTAAATACACAACGCAGAAAGCTTGGAGAGCGCTGAACTTCGTATGACGCGTAATTAGAAAAGAAAACTTGAAATATCAAAGATTGGCATACACTTCATTAGTTCGACCTATACTGGAGTAAGAAGCTGCTTGCTGGGATGGTCAGAACAATGAATTAGATGAGATACAAAGAAAGGCTGCAAAATTTGTTAGGGACAAAACATGTAATATTAATTTAGAGTGGGGTACACTATCCAATAGAAGAAAGTTAGCGCGTCTTTGTGCTCCCTTTAAAGCCTACATGGGAGAGACTG
Source organism: Laupala kohalensis (assembly GCA_002313205.1). Classification (NCBI taxonomy): domain Eukaryota; kingdom Metazoa; phylum Arthropoda; class Insecta; order Orthoptera; family Trigonidiidae; genus Laupala; species Laupala kohalensis. Next base: position 91,962 of record NNCF01126685.1, read on the forward strand.
CCTGGAAATCAGTGAACGTTAGGCTACACAAACTGAATTACATTTGTCGCGGGGACTGCAAGCGTAAAATGAAATGTAGGAAACAGAAAACGGATATTGGTAATTACTCCTTTGTGAATTGAGCCATCGTAGACTGGAAAAACTTACCTGCAGCAACACTTTCGAACTTACCGAAAAGAGTAAACTGTTTCCGCTAGTCTTCTTGCTTCGTCGAAATAGCATCATATGCAAAGTGCAGTGAAGTGTAGTGAGGTGATTGAAGTCAAAGGGTATAGAAAATGCTCAGAGTGAATAGTAATAGTGAAATATAGTGATATGTAGTGAATTTTACACGATTGTTCTCAGGAACCCTGTTTTGGTTTTATTTTTTACAGTTATTAATTACTTTTATTTATTTAATAGCAATTACATTTACGTTAAGAGTATAGAAGGAGTAATGACATATGTGTGCTTACTGACCGTGTTTGAAGGTATGTGTGTGTTTCTGTCACTATTTGAAAGCGAAAATGTGTTTGTGTATGTATGTGAATATACACACATAAGAGCCTCATGTAGATAATTAATTGCAAATAGGCTGACATCCTATTTAAAAGATCGATATCAACAGGTCGAAATATCATATACTAAAAATAAAGTACTTCAGCATTGTCTTTTAGAAACAAAGTCACTAACTAACGGAGTTCCCCAAGGTTCAATTCACGGTCCCATACACTTTTTGTTGTATGTGAACGACATGTCGTCTTCCACATGAAATTGCAAAATGGTTCTTTTTGCCGATGACACTAATTTACTAAGTAAACATTCCAAAGCTCAAAAAGTATTGTGTAACCTCTAGACTTGGTTCCATGCTAATCGCCTCATTGTAAACACTGACAAAACAGTGTCTATGTCATTTCACAACAGTATCACAAAATCTTTACTCCAGGTTTCTCTTTCGTTAAACGAAACACAATTAAAAACTGTTACTAATACAAAGTTTTAGGTCCTCATATTCAAGACAATCTCAAATGGAATTGTCACGTTGACGATCTTAATTCCAAATTAAGTACATTGTGTTACGCATTACGAATCTCAGATAATGTTGTTAGTCCACATATTTTTTGTTTCGTATATTTTGCAAAATGTTTACTCCAATTTACGATACGGCGTCATCTTAAATAAATAAACTTTATTGTCAAAAAAGCAGTTGCAAACTGCGTATGACCAAGTGGGTGCAATAAACTACATTAGTCTCCGGAAACAAGCAAGGGACTATCCCATCAATTCCGAGCAAGGGTTCATGGGCAGTGGCGGATTTAACATTTACAGAATAAATTATTTAATAATTACGTACTGTTAATCATTAATTATTGAAAATACATTGTAGAAATTAGTACAATAAAAATTCGAGATAAATAAAACAAATGTATTAATGACATTCCCACCCAAGGAAAATCCGCCACTACCCGGAGGAAACTCGGAGTAAAACCCGGGCCAGGATGGGACTACAGGGATAATGTACACAACCGTGACAAGGTTGCGTACAGTTAAAAATAAACAATTAAAAAACAAAAAGGAGAAAAATAAACATGCATGAAAAAGGAATTTAATCAGTAGCTAGAGTACTGTAACAATGGTGTGATAAAGTAAAAGAGATATTAACATCACTTGCATCATCTGAAGCCATGTGGAAAACAATATTTATTAGGAAATTGAGTAAACTCTCTTTAACATCTTTCACTAAAATATGTAAATTCTTTCACATTATAGAAACAATAGCACATTAAAAAAACTTTTAACCTCGGATTTAATGAGATTCAATTTATTTATATCTTTTAGATTTTTGGGAAGGGAATAATACAAAATTATCCCTGAATGATAACTCCTTGGCAAAGAGTTGTTGACACGCCAGGACGATGAATATTAGCCTTATTGCGAGTGTTGTGCTCGCGATCTAGACTATTTCTTTTAAAGCAGGGGTGGGATTTTAATAGTTCTGTCTTAACAAAATCGACTACTTCATAAATGTATATGCAAAGGAGAGGGAGAATATTTAATTTATTTTCATTTGAATTATAAAAGTTTGAATGCTCATAGTGGATTGGCCCCAGAAGATTATGCCGTACCATACATGAGAATAAACATTTGCATAACACACGCAGCGAGAAACGTGTTGACTAACAATGTTGGCTAAAATTCGGAATCCATAGCATATTTTGATTAGTTTGGAATTCAAATTATCAATATGGCTATTCTATTTGAGGTTTTCCTGAATATGAAAATTTTGCTATCTTGACTGATTGTATTTGGGTTCCGTTTAGCGAAAGAGATGTATGAGGAAGAGATTTCGTTACACAATTGCAAAATGACATTGATACTGTTTTATAAGTATTAACGATGAGACGATTTGAATGAAACCAAGACGAGAGGTTAGATAGAGGGGCAATTCCGGGCAATTCTGTTGCAATTCCGGACAGTGCGTCCAAACTTCCAGGATTCAAAATAGAATTGTTCGGAAAATTTGTAAATCTCACCCCCGAATCTCTTGTAATCCTTTATTCAAGGAATTAAATATTTAACATTTCCCTGCATTTACTTTTATGGAACTGTCGTGTTTGTTCAGACCGAATTACTGAAGCACCACCCTTGTTTCCTACAAAACAGTTTTGTTCACGAACACAATAATCGCAATAGGAATATTCTCATCGTCCGAGAGTGTCAACTGCACTTTGCCAGAAAAGGTCGTATCATTCTGGAATCGTTCTATATATTTCTCTGTCCAAAAATATAAATATTTCTCTGTCCAAAAATATAAATATTTCTCTGTCCAAAAATATAAATATTTCTCTGTCCAAAAATATAAATATTTCTCTGTCCAAAAATATAAATATTTCTCTGTCCAAATATATAATTGAATCTCTTCAAATCCGTGGTTACACGCTACCTACTGCAGCAATGCTTTTACAATGTAAAAGATTTTATTGGTTTTAATAAAAATTAAAGCCGTCTTGTACTTTATCACGTTTGGGATTTAAACTTCTCGATGGAAACAAAAGGATTCATACAATTAGCCACTTGTTTTATATGGAAGACTTAAAATTATTTCTTAAAGATAAGGTTGAACTAAGCAGACTTCTGGAGACCACTGCACGATTTAGTAAAGATATTTCCAAAATGAATTTTGGATCCGACAAATCAGCTATGTTGAATGTTAAAAGAGGTAAAACTGAAGAATTACCAGTTCCATTAAAAGTGCAAGCAAATTCCTGTGAAATAGAAGCATTGAGTTCTCATAACATTTATAAATATCTCGGTTTCAATCAAAGTATACTAATAATCAACAAGCACAGTAAACAACAACTGTAATGCTTATTTAGGAAATGCCTCAACAAAATTCTGGAGACAGAATTAATTTTAAAAAAACCAAATTAAAGCAATTAATTCTAGGTGCATTCCTGTTCTGACACATTCAGTTGAGATAGTTCATTGGTCACAAACATATCTTGAAAATATAAACAGGGTGGTACATACAACTCTCACAAAATACAGAATGCACCACTCTAAAGCCGCAGTTGAACGCTTTTACATTCCTAGGAAAGCAGGTGGTCGTGGTTTGTTGGACCTAAAAATGTTGTGAAATCGTAAGTAACAGAACTCAAGAAGTACTATTCTGCAAAATCTGAAATGTCTCCACGACACAAAGCAGTAGTATCGAGTGACAGCGGTTACACCCCAATGAACCTCAGTAACAGTGAAAACTATCCTACTATCGCCACATTCAAGAACAGGTTGAAAGCGTGGAAGACCAAGCCTCTCCATGGCAGATTTCCCCATGCTCCTTAAAATGCCTATCACGATGCCTCAGTGCAATGACTCAGAGATGGGGCTCTATTTGGAGAGACGGAGGGATTGATGCAAGCAAACCAGGATCAAGTCATCGCAACCAACAACTATAAAAAGTGCATTGAAAAGCAAGATGTTAACGAGAAATGTAGAATCTGTCACCAGTCATCAGAAACAATAGATCACATTACCAGTGGATGTACAAATTTAGCTCACACACAGTATCTGCACCTTCATAACTTGACTGTTAACATTATACACCAATCTATTGCTACAAGATTTTGACTTTTAACAGAAGAAGCTGAAATGATCACTCCCTGTTATTAATATCAAGCACGACCTACAATAGAAAACAAAGATTTTGAACTGTATTATGACCTACCAATACACACAGATAAAACAGTCCCAGCTAATAGACCAGATTGTACTTCATAATATCAGGGAGTGAAAAGCATTCATCATTGATGTCACCCATCCAGCAGATAATAACACAGACATAGTCGAAATGGGTAAGATTTCAAAATACATCCCACTTTCAATAGAAGATAAAGACATTTATAAACTCGAAACTGTAGAAATTCTAACAACCGTTGTTACAGCAAATGACCTCATAAATACGAACCTGAAAAATAATTTGGAAAAACTAAATTTACATCCCAAAATACTTATTCCCAAGATACAAAAATCAGTTATCTTCGAAACTTGCCGTATTGTTCGCACCGTGTTTACTTACCAAGCCAGGTATGAGGCACGCTAGATAGCCCCTCAAACCTAAAAAAACCGGCTGAATAATACCCGAGAAGAAATTGTATAATCATACTTGTGCAAAAGCAGTTCGGAAAAGTGAACTTTTGCAAAAGCAGTATGAAAAAGTGAACTACCAGAGTGGTAACAAGGGATGGAACTTTCAATCTTTAGACAAGATCAATTAGCATTAAAAGGTATATTTCAGGGTGATTCACTATCTCCATTGCTATTCTGCATTAGCTTATTTCCACTTTCAAGACTACTTAGTAAACCTAACTTTGGGTACAGATTTTATGAACATGAAAAATCAATCACTCATCTGCTTTATATGGATGATCTAAAACTTTTTGCAAAAAATGAAAAAGGATTGGAAAAAATGCTACATCCTCACTAAAAAGATTTAGTGAGGATGTCTGTAAAAGTATTGGTCTCGAAAAGTGTTCAAAGGTTTGAGTTTATAGAGGCAAACAGATACAGGCAGAAAATGTACATTTAGATGAACAGAATGTTATCGAAGATCTAGAACAGGGGGAAATGTACAAGTACATGGATCTCTCTTCTATACTTCAAACAAAAGCGTGAAAACGCGGATACGGCTGGAATACTACAGAAGAACTGGGCTTTATCCTTCGATCAGAATTAAATGGACGAAAAAAATCAATTCGATAAATGAGCTAGCTGTTCCTGTGTTAGAATATAGTTTTGGAATCATAAATTGGACAGTGCAAGAAATTCTTTAGATGAACAGGATGACTCGAAAACATTTCAGAATGCACCAAGTACTTCATCCCAGAGCAGACATTCATATATTGTACATCTCTAGGAAATGTGGGGGAAGGGGGTTAAGACAACTGGAAGCAACTCACCAGAACTCTTTTATGAATATGGCCAAATTATGTGTTTATGAAACAAATAATAAAAACAGAAGGAAAACATCCCAGCAAATGTGTTATGCAGTCAGCAAGCAAAATCGTCTCGAAGAACACAAATGCCAAGGACATTACTGATGAAGAAATACTCAGTTTTGATTGCAAGGTAAATTCCCAACGGATGCTGTGAAACAACTGGCAAGAAAAGCCTCTACATGGTCAGTACTTAAGAAGACTACACAAGAATGGAGTTGACGAGAACGGTTCTCTTACTTGGTTAAGAGGAGGCCGTATAAAGGTGGAAATAGAGGCATTGTTAACAGCATCTCAAGATCAGGCCCTAAGAACAAGGCATATGGAAAAGGCCGTTTTGAAAATAAGTGAAAATGTAGGTTATGTCAGAACCAGCCTGCGACTATGGTCACATTGTTACGAGGTATCCTATTTTGACCAAACATGAGTTCCTCAAAAAGCACAATGAGGCATGCACGTTCCTACACTGGCTAATATGCAAATCTATAAATTGGTCAGGATTATGCGGTAAATGGTACAACCACACTCCAAACCCTGTTACCAACATTGGAAAACACACGGTCATGTATGATCAACCAATCCACACAGACAGAATTGCAAACAATAAACCAGACATTATTATCAAAGACATCAAAGAAGGTCTGCATGCTCATCGATGTAGTTATTCCTTGTGATGAGAATGTTACTGCAAAGGAGGCTGAAAAACAACTGAAATAAATAGCCTATCTACTGAAATTAGTCGAATGTGGGGTGTGAAGGTAGAAGTGGTAGATATAATTGTTGGCGGATTGGGTACTTTACCATGCAGTCTTGGTAAAAATTTAAAGAAGCTCCCTGGAAATGCAAATGAATGGGACATCCAGGATGCAGCAATGTGTGGAACTGCCAATATTCTGCGCAAAGTGTTGTAAGAGCAGGTACACAGTGAATCATCTCCTTAGGAAGCTGGTTGTGATCTGGAGGTATTCTTAGATTTATCCGACTACCACAACCTCCAGTTGTGAAAGTAGAGGAAAATAATAATAATAATAACAACAACCTGGCTGTATGTATAAAAAGCAAACACCATTTCATGGAGAAACGACTACTGAATAAAGTTGTTGTAATGCCGCTGCCTGGGGATCGCCGGGGCACGCTTGGAGCTAACGCTGGGCGTGGCAGAATGCGGACCGCTAGTGGTGCTTTGATGAGCAGGTGGGCAGGCACCGGGGAACCCGAAATTACTAAAGTCGCAAATGAAGATAGCCAACCAACATCTGAAGGCGTACCTGCTAAAACTGTTTCTCAGAAGGTAACCCAATTTTACCTGAGACCACTTTAGCAGGGAAACATAGAGTGCTTATGAAATGGACTCAAGAGGTCAATATATTAATCATGCGCACCTATTTAGAAATCACTAAACTCGAGACGGAAATGACAGCCTATAGGGATAAATTGCATCAAGCTTTCCTAGAAAAAATTCTGACTATAACAGTGACTGCGCAGAGAATTACTGACCAGAGAAGATCTATTGTAAGAAATAGTTTTCTACCTGTCGCCATTTAAGAAGAAATAAAGAAGGATGTAACTAAAGGAATGATACGTTCATTAAATGGAAACCAGAATTGTAGGTCTCACCACAATTCTGGTTTTCATTTTCCAAGAGAGCCGATTGGAAAATGCAAGTGAAGACTCGGTAAGTGTGCAATCACGAATTCGTAAAAAAACGTCAAGTTTGTGTTCAGGAAAACTATACAAGAGTACAAGGGTACAGATACAACTAAGAGACCTTGGATTCACAGAAAAAAAACTTCAAGAAATTATGCGAGGATTTTGGAAACTCTTAACGCATGTTGTTCCTGAATACTTGATTGAAGAGTGTTCTTTTGAGGAATTGCATAACTTAATCTATTGCACTGCGCTTACAGCTGCCAGGAAGAGGGCAAGACACTGTGATGGAAAGATGACTGAATGGAAAAAAAGACTGATCCGAAGAATTGAAATAAAGAGAGCTGCAATTGCCCCTTTGCTCGAATATGTCAAAGTCAATGCAATTCTTCAGAAATACAAGATGCACACTCCACGTGATCTGTTAAATAAACATATGTGTGAGTTCTTCGACACACTGAAGCAGTCATTAGTTGCATTAAGTGCACGATTACAACTATACTCGAAATGCGATAGGAGAAAGGCAGAAAAAACAATGACAACAATGAAAAGTTGTTTTACAGAAATCTAATTTCCAAAACGAGGTTGGACTGAAGGAAAGACATATTTGGTGTCGAAAGGAAAAAAGTTATTTAGATCCGGCAAATCGTCCCATCACAGGCCTCCAAACATTTTACAAAATAATGACGTCTTTTACAACTTTTTTACTAAATGTACACGTAGAAGACCAACAAATCGAGAACGAAGAGCAGAAGGGATACCGAGAAGGGAGTAAAAGAAGCAAGAAGTAATTGAAGCACTCAGTCATTTTCAAACAGGTCCAAAAGAAGAATAGAAAACACTCATGTTCTTACATAGATTATTTGACAGCGTATGACACTATTCCTCATCAATGGTTGATCAAAGTTTTGGGATTGTATAAAGTTCATCCTGTTCTGATACATTTTCTGAAGAACTTGGTGAAGAGTTGGAGAACAGTAATCTTTCATCTAGCCACTAAACAGGTGTCGCATACTCCAGAAATACCAATTAGAAGAGAAATTCACTGAGTCCTTTGTGGTTTTGTCTAGCAATCAACCCCCTGTCTAACATCTTGAACAGGTCGGGTGTTGGGTATTGCTTGAAGTTCTACGAAGATAATGTAATCTTACATTTATTGTACATGGAGTTGTATGCTCCATCATACGATATGCTTGTGGGGAAGATCAAGAGTGTCGAGCAATTATCACGTGACGTCCGAATGACTCTGGGTGTGAATAAATGCAAAATTGTTAAAATACGTAGAGGCAAGCTTGAGATAGTTGGATTTGAATCTGAGCAAGGGAGCGTATAGGAGTGTGAATTCTATACTTAGGGTATGAACAATCCAGAAAAAAAGATCATTCCAGCATTAAGAATTCACTTACAACAGAGTATAGGAAGAGAGTGTGCATGTTGTGTCAAACTGATCTAAATAGTAAGCACCTCTTCCAAGCTATTAACACCTTTGCAGTTCGTGTTCTGACGTATCCTTTTGGCATCGTTGTATGGTCAAAGACAGATTTAGAGGGTATCTTGAGGAAGACTAGGGTTCAACTAAATAATTACAGAAAACACAATGAGAGAGCAAACACTCTGAGGTTAACTTTACCGAGAGGGGACGGTGGAAGGGGCATCACTAATATACCACTCCTTCATAATACCCAAATAAAAACACTCAGAGGCTATTTCCATTAGAAGAAGAATGAGTCGCCTCTTCATCTGAGTGTATACTCTGCATACCACATGTACACTCCTGGAAATTGGCCAGTAATGATATTCAGAATAATGAAGTAACCCGTAGCAAATCAGAAAAACTTGATGAATGGAAAAGCATGCCTCTACAGGGGAGACATGCCAATGATCTCGACGAAACATATGTCGACAAGCAAGCGTCAAACGCGTGGAAGAGGCATGGCGAGCTCTTCACAGAAACAGAGCGCTTCATGATTGCAATGCAAGATCACGTAATAAAAACAAAGAACTATCTGAAATATATTATTAGGGACGCGAATGCAGGGAACGATAAGTGTAGAAAATTCAAGGAGAAACCTGAAACTATCCAACATGTTGTGTCTGCATGCAGTGCTCCCTCATTCCGACTACTTACGTCGTTACAACGAAGTGGTTTCTATTATTCACCAGAGCTTAGGCATTAAGTTCGAACTGTTAAAAGAGATTTTCTCCATATTACAAATATATTCCTTCTTCTGTATTAGACACAGATAGATTCACTTTGTATTATGACAGATCTATAATTACAGACAGATGTGTCTCTAACAATAGACCCGACATAGCGCGATGAAAGGCAGAAAACTGCGTTTTTGATTGACACAGAATATTGAGAAAACAATAGCTGAAAAGAAAATCAAGTACGTAGATCTGAGTAACGAAATCAAGAAGGTCTGGAAGCTCGATAAAGTGTGCATTGTGCCAATTGTTGACGCACGCTGACGCCAAGCGCGGTGAGCTACGTGAATCATCAGCAGGCACCACACCTGGCGGCCAGGTTACGTTGGCCGCGGGCTCCGCAGCGCCCGTCACCACAGAGCACCACGCTGACTCACGTCCCCCTACTTATGGCGGAACACCTTTGACCCCGCTGCAAGTTGCATCTAAGACTTCGGCCCGTGTGCTTCGCCCTCGCAAGCCACGTTCCCATTGATAATGGTTACCGCAGTTGTAACCGAAACGTCTGGTGGAAACCAAAACAGACCACGGCTACTTAGCCCGGAAAACTCTTTCATTATCCATAATTCCGGCCGTGAAAGCCTTCATTTATTTATCAAAGGTTTATATACTTTGTAGAAAGCGAAAATTGAAAGAAACTGGAAAACGCTCACCTGGAAAACGCTCGGTGCGATATCTCTGTTGATGTGAATACATGTGTACAGCGGTAGAGGGGCATCCCCATATTCCAACCCCTGGCGCTGGGCAGTAAGGGGTCTTTTGGCAGCCTGAAATGTAACAAAAAGTGTAACGTAAATCGTATGTTGTTGTTGTTTTTATTTTGATTGATGGATGAATTTTGTAGGGTTTCCATTATGACATAAGATAAAGCCAAAACATAATATTCTCTAGAAGAAAGTGAAACTGTTATTCCCTCATATAATGTCAAATAATATTTTCATTTCTGTGCAATTTGGTACAAGAGTAATCTAAATACCAGGAAATGTTCCAGGAGGTCCTGCCACTTCTTTATTAGAAAAGCTTTGTGTTATATCTGAAGTCACAGTTAAAGAAAAGAATGATACAGGAACTTCGCTCTTCTCAATGTATATTTTGGACAGTCTTCGTTAGAACATCATATGAAGGAAGGGTCCCGTTATTACCCACTTAAAATGGAGAATTTTATAAACTCATGTACGCAAAATTTTGACAGGTGAAAAGTGTTGTTTCAATAAAATAGAATTTGGAAGAAGAACTTTGCCATTTTTCTGAGCTTCTTGAAACCACACTGGGATGAATTTTGACGATCATAATAAAAATAACTTCAATATCAATTATACTATTGCAATAGACATGAAGAAACTATTGCGATTGTGATACACGAAGCCTTTACAACAAGTATATACAGATCTCCTATCCCGACCTTTCAAAATTTTGCAATTTTGTTGATAACCTCGAAATTGGTTAATATTTTATCTTATTTTCTCTATCGAATGGCGTTGAGTTACCTTACAAAAATAAATGCGGGACCTTGAAAAATACCTTGAAAATTTAAATGGTGACTTTTCTAAAGTCGATTTTTATACAGAGAAGAAACGAAATAACTTTTGTATGAAAAATTATATTTTTGTTTTATTGTTGAAAGCGCTTGAATCGAAGAAACTATATCAATAGCTCACAGTAACGAGTATAAATTATGTTATGTTGAATAAATTTATGAGATGAGATTATTGAATGAATTTGAGAATTTAAGAGATTTCTGAATTTAAGAGATTTCTGAAATGTTCTGTAGTCCCATCCTGGCCCGGGGTTTTCTCCGGTTTTCCTTCGGGTAGAGGCTGATTTCTTATACAGGTTCTCTAGACTTTGTCTAGGGGCATGTTTATTGTGACAATAAATCGTGAATTTAGTGTTATTTCAATCCTTATGATTTTTAAACACTATACTCAGAATAATCTATAGTTCGATAATAACTTGTACATGTAAATTTACAAACATATTTGCGTTAAATTACAAACATATTGACATTATATATGTATTNACAAACATATTGACATTCTATTAGTATTATAACTCGTAGCTTAGCTAACTTTTTATCTTATCTGGGAATTTTTGCATAAATTTTTAAATCCGCCTCTGCCTTAGGGCCCTTGATCGGAATTGATGGGATGGTCACTTGCTTGTTTCCGAAGAGTAAATTAGATTATTGTCTTTCACGTGGTCATACGCAGTTTGTACTGTTTTTTGGCAATAAATTTATTTATTTATTTTAATGTGAATTCATAAGTATTTATGCCAAAATGTTTAAGTAAATTCGTCGATTCGATAGAGGAAATGAGAGAAAGCAATATCGAATTTAAGATTTTTAGCATAATTGCTTTTTTTCTGGTTTTCAAAAGTCTGGGTGGGTGGTCTCGAGCCGAAAATTAAAGCATCGTAATCAAAATCTTTTTATAAAAAATATTATTCTTAGAGAAATGACAAATTTCGCATCTGGAACGCTTTCAAAAGAGAACGTGAAACAAAAAGATAATAAATTTATGGAATAAATGGCTGTTACTAACTGTCAAAAAGTCATACGGTCTCGTGGAGAGCAACAAACTAATTTAATCAAGATACCATCCCATCAATTCCGATCGGACAGTGGAGGATTTTTCATTTCATAGTGGCAGATTATGGACTTAAGGCAGGGGGGAATTCATTTCTGCATCCCAAAGCATACAACCCCTAGTATAATTAAGAAAATAGTCACCTACTGGTCATAAGATCTACAGGTATCAGAAAATTTATATTCATTAGAGCACTAATAAATGTAAAATGTTATTTAACATACCTATTTGTATCTATAAATTATTATTTTGTAGCTTAGCGAGCAAAATTGTTTTTGATCTTTCGTTCACGAAGTAGCATTTAATAAAAACTAACGACACTAAAAATCCTGGACGTATTTCAGATAAAAAAAATTGTTATGTAGTAATTATCTTGAGCACCTCTTGTCCGAGGAGTTTGGTTGCGATTAGTGCGCCAAAGAAGTCGGTGAAGGCGATGGGTTGTCCAGAGGCAGCCTTCCGCGCCATGTTTGTTATGAATTGATACAGAGCTCGTGGCATCAGAAAATGTTGCCATGAACTAGTCACTCGATCACGCAACACACCATCGAAGGCAATGGGCCCCCTTCGAGCATGTTGGTGCTGCGAGTAAAGGAAACTCAAGTACCTGCCAACGAAAAAAACACAATTTTCTTAAATGATTGCTTTGAATCCATTACTAATTTTGTCAAGGGTTGCCTTTATGTTAAATAGATTTGACGATGAGAAAACATATGTATCACGTCAACTAGGAATTGAAAGTGTGAAACCCGCGACTTATAAACATTCGTTAACTATAATGAATTGAAATATGGGATCATATTGCTTTTTACTCATGCAATCTTCTTGTTTTCTTACGTGAGTAAGAATTTACTTAGCTGTTGCGTTATTTTTATGTGATATTTCTTTATGAATAGTTTTTTATTTGAATCTTTTTCAAATAAAGGTTAAAAGAGAAACCAATACTCGGTTGTGTCCGAATACTCAGTATAAGATAATTTATATGAAAAAGAACCGTAAGCAGAATATCCTGTGATACTAAACTATTTGGTCATAGAATAAATTCTTCCTTAAATGTACGTTAGCATGCTCATAAATAAATTAATACCTAATACTAGTGATGGACTAAATTAATATGAAATTTATCTTCGTTAACCGTTACTCAAAAAGTTGCAATAAACTTCTGTAACTTCTTGAATAGTTAAAGCGTTAGTTTGTTGTTGAAAATTTAACAGGCGTTTAAGTTAACTGTAAAAGTTAATTAAATATTTCAAATGATAAATTAGTCAAATAGTCAAGGATTCTAGTTAGTGACTTTGTATAATGTGCATTTTTCCCTTCATTAAACTTGAAATTTTAATTTGAGACGGTTTACGTTTACCATGAAATTTATTTCTCAGTACTACCATGTTTTCTTGTACGTTATAAGCAATTAAGTTACGATGTAAAAAAACACTAAACACAAATACATCAAGTTTGTGTACTAATAGTAGTTATTCTTTTTCCTATTCTGGTCCGTTCTCTAGATTTGGAATTCAAATTCAGTCCACAAGTCGAAGAGTGGGAGCAAAACTGGAAAGAGGGAAGAAACTACCAAATGACAATCTTTCTACTTCCTGTATACCATTCGCTGATTGGAATTCTAAGTGCAAGAATGAATATAATTACGTGTCCTTAGCTTGTATAACCTTATCTAAATAATTCATGTTCCCACGATGTTGCATCACATGATGGTTATCTATGTGCCCCTGAGCCGTGGCGGCGATTGGGGGGGGGGCAGCCCCCCCTCTTTTAAGGTCAGATAAAAATTTCATTTTAACCGACTAAAACGGACAATTATAAAAACACACCATCCCTGATATGGTAGTCACCAATTGTCTTTCCTTTGATTTATTTCGTTATTTAAACCGTACTTACAATTAGTGGAAATATGCAGAAAATGTCATGTAAATGAAAATTGTCAATATT
>NNCF01126685.1:105866-119033 GCA_002313205.1 Laupala kohalensis
TACTTTTGATTCCCAATCGCCGCTATGCCCCTGAGGACTTACCAATTTCACACTCTTCCGACGACGCACGGCGTAAGAATCTCAGACCGTACTGAGGTATTAAACCCTAGACATTAATCGAGGTAAAAGCATGTGATGTACGAGCGTTTGTTCACGGGAAAAGGGCTGCACCTCTGATGGCCTTGAGCTATAACAGATCATTCGTTTCGTGAGAAGAATGCTTTGAAAACATTAACGAACTTCTGTGAACGAACGATAACTGAAATGGAGCCTAATAAAACCTTTCATGGTTTTAGTAATTAACTTAGAAGTTAAACAAAATATTATCTTCGTTAATTAACGATTAACGGGTTAACGCTTTTCTGTCCAACTATACCTAATACATACACGTATGTAAATGGTATTACACTGGACATTTGACTAAGCGAAATTAAAAGTGTTTCACAATAGCACTATAATTCAACTAATGTTATATAACATTTTGCTCTACGTAGCATTTGCTATGTAATATTTGTTACAAGTAGCAAATTTTATACAGCACTTTGCTCCATGAAGAATATTTAGGCAATTCGGGGCGGTTCTCATTATGTCGTTCAGAGATAATTACCGGTAGCAGCCATGTTGTTGATAAATACGTACCCAAAAATGTTTCCATCCAGTTGTCACTACACTGGGAAAAATAACTGAACATTACTCGCGTTGCTTACACTTACAGAGTCCATTTTTTTAAATTTATTTTAAACCAATAAAATCAAACTCATTCCATTTTCTTATTAAATACCAAATACTACTAAATAAGAACTGTGAGCTGAGGTGTCTGCATCGAGGAAAGGCTATGACAGTGTGAGTGTGTAGATGTATATCTCGGTAACGGCTCTTTTCACCAATATTGGTATACGAGGGGATTTTTACCCCAGAACAATGGGCTAGGTACACATTTGGTGAAAATTCTCGTTTTCCGGAAATCCGCATACCAAAAGTAAATATATTAAGTATATATGGGTGCCACTGGCGGCAGCACTGCAGCATTCGACGAACAAAAAACCGGCAGCATGAGCATTCGAGACCTTAATGTGCCCGTACTCCATGCATCACTGATCTTAGCGTATCTGAATTTGTCGGTAAATTATATCTGGAAGACCGAGCTTCGCTCGGATGGCTCACAATATGGTCATATGATTTTCAATCAATAAAAAAAAGAGCTTTTAATATAGTATAGCTTTTTTTATGACCACGTATATCTTGAATTTAAAAAAAAAAATTCGTAAAGGGATTCAACCCATGGTTTACTTCCTCAGTTACACTGCTGCTCAAATAACTAATGATAATTCCATACGTAAGTATTTTGCTAATTTGGTAACTGCGCAATTTACGGTGCCCATATATGATTTGTGTGTGTGTGTGTGTACGAGTTTAAGGAGTGATTCCTAATTTTATGGAAATTACACACTGTATTTACCCGATAGTACACATACAGAGAGTAAATAGAAAATAACCATTTGTTTTCAATAGTCTTCAAATCTCGAATATGTACGTGTGAGGTCCGAGTTCGATTCTTCGCCGAGAAAGTTAACCTGTACGTGGACCTGCAATCCAAAATTAGTTTACAAAAAAAAACTTAGAACTTTGACTAAAACACATAGAGAATCTACAAGAAGTAACATAAAACAAATCACGAATAAAAAATGTAAATTTACTTAATCATAGAAAATTAATAGTCGCACTAACAAAAATTCAAAATTAGTAATAAAACAATACAAACTGCCATACTTTAAAGTACGAATGTCAGTAACATTAATAAAATCAGACATTCAATAAAATTGGAATATAAATTTAAAGTAAATAGATACTCAGGACAAAAATGTAGAGAAATCAAAATGAAATGTGATATAATTTAATAGTTAATTCGTCCCCGTCGTGACCAGGGTGTCAGCGTGATTGCTTGTCACCAAGTCATCCCGGGTTCGATACCCGAGATTTTCAAATCCATGTCTCAGTTCAAATAGCTGTGACCTATAAAAAGTCCATCCTCTGCGGCTAACAACCGTAGTTGTAATACTCGGATAATGCAATCTAGACTCTGTTCCTCCAAAGAGTTACGATGTGTCTAGTAAGTAAAAACTCGTACTGAAACGAGCCTTACTAACACTCGTCATCGTGGTCCTTCGTTGGCCGAAACGAAAATGCATACATAATAGTTAATTCAAAACTCCAAATCTTATAACAATACAGAAGATGAAACACACCACAAAAATACATGAGTCATATAAAGTAAGATTCTGAAGAAAAAAAATACAACTAACAATTAGATTGCAAAATCTGTCAAATACATTCATACATTACATACATTCTTACTAAGAAAGATGTACACCTGCAAAGTCTGGAGTGAAATTAAAATAAAAGAAAATGTACAACAGTAAAAACCTTATTAAAATATTAGAACGACTGTTCAATGAGATATGATTTAGCGAGTTTATTGCAGCGCAATATAATCTTTCAGTTTTTTAAAGAAGGAACTTTGAGTGAAATTAAGATATTTTAGTGCATTTGGTAATTTATTGAACTCATAAATGGCATTATATATAGAACTTACTTTCAACTTCTAAATTTATTGTGGTAGGTCTTACAGTTTTAAACCCAGTAGATTTTTGGGATCCTACGTAATTTAATTTAATTTCGTTGTAGTGTAAACGGATGCAGTTAAATTTATATATTTGTCTCAAGTTGAGAGGTTTTCTTGTTAACGCATTTACATTTTTATTAGTAATTATTTTTAAAATTCGGTCCCTCAATATATTAAGATGTCTGATATTTCTTTCGTACGCTGCACCCCATGCTACAATTCCATAAGTGGCCAAACCAATAAAGATCCCATAAAATAAAATCATCAGTGAATCCAAATATAATATGCCTTTTAATTTAGCAAATACATATATTAAGTACTTAAGTCTCTTAACAATGCTATTGATGTGAGTATCCCATCTCATATGACAGTCCATGAGAACTCCTAGATACTTTACATACGATACTCGGATTAAGGTATAGTCATTTAATATTATATCAAAATTATGTGGATGCTATCAATGTAGTTACAAAAAGTCATGTAGACTGATTTATCTATATTTAGGGTTAGTTTGTTTAAAACAAGCCAGTTATAGACCATATTAAGGTAATTATTGGTACCAAATGCAGTTTCGTCCCATGTATTCTCTGAAACTAGTATTATTGTATCATCTGCAGATGATACAATGCGACCATATGTATGTAGCAGAATGCTACATAGTCTAGAAAATTAACAAGTTAAAACAAAGTGTTCATTAAATAATAAGTATATACAGATTGTTCAATCATTGCTTCTAGAACAAACTAATTACTACCTCTTTCTAGAAACTAACAAGTGAAGCAATAGTAACAATGTGTCGTTAAGTGACGTATAATATAAATCAATCGAAACTATGGAAATACTAAAACAAGTGACTAAAATTAGTTACTCCATCAATCCCCGAAGCCCGTGTCACCAAGTGAACAATACTTGTTTAGAAGACAAGATCGTCACTCTTGCTAGTTACTCGCTAGTGCAAGAACGTGTCAGCATAAACTTCGGTGTCGAGTCACTTTCTATCTCTCGCCCGCTATATCACGTATTCACTCAGCAGCCGCTAATTCAGTGTATATCCAGTGCCTAGCTGCATTGCAATGTAATCTATATAATTTTACAAACAGTAAGAATTAATATCAGTTCGCGAAGTCACGCAAAAGCAAGCATTTATTCTGACATTTGTCAAGTACATTCGACAAGGATAAATCGAACGTCAATCGTATGTTCATAGACAATTGTAACTATACTGTGAAAATTAACTATTTTATGAAAGTGTCAACAGTTTTATATATGTGAAAAGTCACCAGCACAAGAACTATAGTGAAATGTGTACAAACAATAGTGTCTACTCCAGGTAGTATTTTGCGGATCCGGAAGACCACTAACTCTAAAACCAGGATTATTCCAGAACTTGTGAGTCAGCAGATCTCTGCTTTAATGTTATTTAGGTCTTGTTTTCCGACCTCATAAGCATGGTTTCTATTGTCATACCTGACCAATCGACCAAAAGACTAATGCATCCTAATGTATTTTAATGTATATTTCAATGTTATGAATTTCAAGTTGACATCTACCAATTCTCAATCTGGCCATTAAACTATTTAGTGCCTTTTCACATTGAACTTACCTTAGCATTTTTCTTCGTAGTTAGTTCATTTATATTTTTCCTTTTGTATTTTTTATTTATTTTGGAGGGGATCTTAGCAAAAGAACACGTAGTGACAATTTATAAAGTAGTGATAATTCATTAGTTCAAGGCACTATAAGATCATTACCCCGACATGTAGCTACATTGGAAATGCCGTTAATATAGATTAGGAATAATAAGGAACCAAGAATTGAACCCTGGGGTACACCTGTTGCAACTCCGCTATACCGGTGGCAAGCCCGGAGTCCCATTAAGCAAGAAATGGGGAAGGAGGAGCCGGAGGAGTAATACCTCGCAAAAAAAACCTTGGTTCAGCTGACCCGGCTGATAGTATCATCTTGGGTTACAGTGAAGACTTCAGCGGCAGCAGCGGCGAAGAAGGAGACCTTCCGTACGGCGAAACTGGCGGAGGAGGCAGCCCTTCTTCTTGGGGTTAAACAAGGATGAAAAAATAGGGAAAGTAGGGGTTCTTAGGCCGGTTAAGCCAGCTCTCCTAGGGGAGTCAACCCTGATCAAAAACCCGTGGTCCTCCAAAGTTTCGGGGGTTGGATATCAGGCCAGCTCCCTGTTATCTAGAAAAGCATACCACTGCTAAACGTACTCAACCAATGATAGCCGGACTCTCCTTTTTACAACGTCCCTGCAAATGCAAAAGGACTACGATACTTGGGTCTTGAAATGTACTGACATTGTTACAGCCTGGTAAGCTACGACTTACCAGGTGACTAACCAGGTCGAGAAAACGCAATTAGATGTAATCGTTCTGCAAGAAACTAGATGGACTGGCAGTGACCAAATTAACCAAAATAATTATACATTTTACTATAGCGGTCCTCCCACTAGGACAGGTCAAGCCGGTACAGGGTTTTTGGTGAAACGCAGGATAGCTGCAAATATTCTAAATTTCGAGCCAATCTCGGTCAGAATCTGTAAGTTGAGGGTAAAAAGTAGATTCAACAACTTAACGCTCGTTAATGTATATGCACCAACTGATACCAGTGAAAATGAAACAAAAGAATTGTTCTATGCCAACTTACAATTCGTAAGTTTCCCTACTAGTGACACCACGATTGTTTTGGGCGACTTTAATACCTAACTAGGCAAAGAGTCTAGATATAAAGTAGTTGTTGTGTCCAATACTCTGCACCAAGTCACAAACAATAACGGGGAATATTTGTGCGAATTTGCAATGTTAAATAATCTCAATTTTCCGTAATGAGCACTTCCAGCACAAGCCCATACACAAATAGACTTGGAACAACCCTGACCCAAATAATAGTTCAGTGAGCCAAATTGACCATGTCCTGATAAACTCAAACAAGAAAGAAATGATTCAAGATGTATGATCCTTGAGAGGGCCTAATATAGATTCCGATTATTTTCTACAAAAAATCATAGTACACCAAGTTTTGCCCCGTATCTATAGACATAAAGTAAATAACTTCCCCCGTTGGAATAAAGCCAATATGCAGAACTCTCTCATAATCAAATATTATAAAGCCTCCATTCACAACACTCTGCGTGATATTCCTGAGTCAAATGATGTCGATGAAGATTGGGCGAACATAAAGAATGTGATTACCCAAGCGGTATCTAAAACTATCCAAACACAAAAGCCTAAGCATAAGAATCATTGGTGGGATGGTGACTGTGAAAGAGCTGTAGAAAGAAAAAAATCAGAGGAAAGTTTATATACAGAAGAAGACAAGGGCTAATTTTAACGTCTATGTCTCTAAAAGAAACTATGCCAACAAAGCCTGTCGTTCCAAGAAAAAAGCTTGGCTTAACAACCAAATATGTCAAGCTGAAGAGGCTTGGCGGAAAAATGACTCCATGAATTTTTTCAAGGATATCAAACAGTATGTGCAAACAAAAAACATTTCACCTTCCATGTGTAAGTCTGCTGACGAAACAGTAATCTCTCAAAGAGAGCTCGTCTTGGAAAGATGGAAAGAATATTATAATGATGTGCTCAATATCAACATCCATGGTGCACAACATGAAATTCTACTTCCTGAACCATCTAACAGTGATGGTGACCATTTACAACCCCCATCCTTTAACGAAGTATGTTCAATAATTAATAAATTGAGGAATAATAAAGCTGCAGGGCCAGATAACATTCCCGCAGAATTGATCAAACTGGGGGGAGATCAAACAGAAGTTGTTCAAATTAATTCTTAAAATCTGGAACCTCGAACATCTTCCAAAGGATTGGAATGAAGCCCATATTTGTCCTATATTTAAGGAGGGTGACCGCCTATTGTGCGGCAACTATAGACCAGTCTCAATATTAAACGTCACTATTTGCTATTATCTTAAATGTTAGACTATCGGCACTGTTGGAGAATGATTTGGAGGAATGTCAGAGTGATTTTAGACCCAACAGATCCACAATAGACAATCTGTTCCTAATCAGACAGATTTTCGAGAAATGCCACGAATATAACATCGATTTGTATAACATCTTTGTCGATTTTACTCATTCGTTTGATTCTGTCAAGAGGAATAAAATCATTGAAACTCTTGTGCAATAAATGTCCCACACAAACTAATTAGATTAATAAAACTGACGCTTAAAGATTCAACAGCAGAAGTTAAAGTGAATGGAGAATGTTCCCAGCCATTTTTAATTAACTCTGATGTAAAACAAGGCGACCCACTACCAACAACCCTGTTCTGTTTAGTTTTGGACTCCGCCCTAAAAACTCTGGAATTAAGAGGCAATATTTCCTCAATAATGAAACAATGTATAGCATATGCCTATGATATTCTTCTACTAGCTAGATCCAAACGGGTGCTAGAAGACCTCTTTGTACAACTTAAAGATGCATCTATTACTCTCGGCATGAACATAAACGAGAAGAAAACCAAATTTATGTATTGCACAAGGCGGAACTCAGCCATACACCACCTGCAAATTGGCACAGTAGCGTTAGAACAAGTCAGCGCCTTTAAGTACCTGGGCTCAGTTCTCACCACTAACAACAATACGGCTGAAGAAATAAAGGAACGAATTGCCATGGGAAATAAGGCGTATTTTGCCAACCTCGCCCTGCTTAAGAGTAAATTGTTGTCCAAAAATTCCAAACTAAAGATTTGCCACTCTTTAATAAGACCTGTGATAACATACTCTTGTGAAACTTGGACGCTTAAACAGTCACTAAATTTAAAACTCCCGATTTTTGAGAGGAGAGTCCTACGGAAAATCTTTGATCCTTCTAATGATAATAATGGAATATGAAGAATTAAAACGAATGATGAGCTAAATCTTCTGATCAAAAACAGGAACATAATTGCCTTCATAAAAGCACAAAGGTTGAGTTGGCTTGGTCATCTATATCGCATGCCAGATGACAGAACCCCAAAGAAGCTATACAACTGGAAACCGTTGGCAGTTTGAAAAACCGGGAAACCGAAGATTCGTTGGGTGGATGACGTAACAAATTTCTCTTTGCTTGCCTTAATTTATTGTGGAGTTTGTTAGAAAATTTGACGCATTTGTCTTTTAATACAATGTTATGA
This sequence comes from Laupala kohalensis, assembly GCA_002313205.1. Classification (NCBI taxonomy): domain Eukaryota; kingdom Metazoa; phylum Arthropoda; class Insecta; order Orthoptera; family Trigonidiidae; genus Laupala; species Laupala kohalensis. The sequence goes on from NNCF01126685.1 coordinate 113,639, forward strand.
GGTTCGCTTTTCCATCTTCTATAAAGCATCTGTTTATCTCTGGTAAGATTGATCAGTTTTTTATTAATCCAATCATTCCTAGCCTTGTTTCCTTTTTGGAAGATCTGCATTCGACTCGCGCTTTGGATAAAACATTGCTTATTAAATTCATCCAACTGTCTAATAAATGATTTATGTCGTCGTTAAGGCAATTAGTCCAATTCTCACAATGACATGAATTAACAAGTTTTCGGTAATTAACATAAGAATTGGATTATCTAATTTTTTCCCACGAACTAATTCGGCTTTTATGTTAACAAAAACATAAGGGTTTATGTTTATGTTATGGTATGTTATTCTACAAACAAGCTTACGAGATGTTGTTTTCAAACTGTTAGACTTACGGAGTATATTATCAATACAAGAACTTTTTCCATTATTGTTAACTCTGGTCTCTGACAAGAATTTCAGTAAATATGGAAATTCCTGAAGGTTATACAATTTCTCAGAATCTTCATCTTCCATATTTAAAAAATCAATATTGAAATCTCCTACAATGAAATGGTTTTCTGTCTTGAAGAAGGACACGGTTGTCATTATATTTTCATTTATTTTTGGCAACAAGATATACTTTCCTCGTGTTTTTAACATTTTTATTGTATTTATTTAACAAACATGTTTTTAAATTAAAGAACAAATTTTAAGTTAGATGTCTCGAAAAACGCCGTTTTAATAAGCTTGGTGTGCTATTGGTGGCGAATCTGAGTTTTTGGATTCTTTGCAAAAATATGTCGTGGATGGTTCTTTCCATGATGCAGCGAGTGGTCAGTTAAGCAGCAAACTTATCAGTTTTATTCGCATTTCAGTTATTCAGCAGTTATTTATGAATAGTAAAAATGTTAGAAAGAGGATGAATGTATAAATACTTACCATATCATCGACAGAAATGAATTTGAAAGTTCGATATCCTCGGGGATTCGAACCCCGGATTTTCCGATTGTGAAGCATGCACGTCTAGCCCAACGAACTCCATTTTTGATTTACATTTTTTGCATGATTAACAATGCAAGTATAACACACGTGTTAAAATTAACTAAGCTACTATAAGTAACATTAGAATCTACAGCTAATTCATAAGTAGGTAATAAAGCTCTCTCATGTCTGGCATAACGACGTCTCCTTTCTTCTAAGTTTTATTGCCTTCATTCATCACTTTCTGGGCCTCGTGTGTCGATTTCACGCAGTCGTAAATTTTCCAAGCGCTAACTTATTTGTTGTGTATTTACTTCAGCTATTCGCTGAAGGTACAAAGAAGTTACTCTTTTATGGGTTGGCAGGAGTAAGTAACTCTAATGCGAAAGGTAGTCGTACTGATTCACGAGTATATGATACTTTTCTATCGCTGTTTCAATTAATCTAGAATGTCATAAATCTGTGCAGCCAAGAATCTGTCAGATCTTGGGACGTACTTGCAAAATGAAATTTTTTGAGTATTGTGCATTAATACGGTTATTGTAATTTGCGTCTGTATGTATGATACAAGTTAACAATAATCATTTTCGTTTTTGTTACTTTACAATTTGTTAAACGGGACATTTGATCGGATGATATTGAGAACAGCATGCAATAAATTCCTTTCTTACGCAAAGTCAGGTAGAAAAAATGTATGAATATTAACATAAACACACCCCACGCAATGTGTTATACCTAGCTATAATTTTTATATAGGCGATGATCTCGTAAATGTGCCACGCTAATCTCGTAATTAAAATACATACTCGTTCATTACTTTGCAAGAAATTACGGTAAATTTGATGCACGCCATGTAATTTTCATAACATTTTGGAGGTAACACAGATTACCATACATTTTTACACCATCTCTGCACATGTATTCATTTGTAAAGTAACATCAGTCACTGCTGTGTCATTGCTATACTGCGGCAATCAGAGGAGATGATGCAAGCTTCCTTAGCCGTCATCCAGGTCTGATATTTATTCGTAAATACAAAGAAAGTCGTCTACATTCGTTTTTGTTTCACATACACACACAAGGTACCCAAGGGGTACGTGGAGGATAGGAGGAGGAGGTGTGGCCAATATCCCGCTCCGGCCGGAGTCCATTGGGGATCGAACCCCGTGAATGCGGCCAACAACTCAGCGCTCTACCCATGATGTAACCTTGTCAAAAAATTTCTCGAGAACGTCTCTAACGATTTTGATGAAATTAACAGATTATATGTATTTTGGGAAGAAAATGTGATATAACATGTGTAGATAATTTAATGGGAAAATTTCCGTACATTCGGGATGAGGTTCGAGAGACCAGAGGTCTGATAAAGGTGTTTGAGATGGGAGTTGAGCAAGAGAAGTTCCAACAAAATAATTTAATAACTAAATAATTTAATTTTATTGCAACTAGCAAGATAAGCAATAAAATGAGGTAATCAATGAAGGAATACAAGACTGAAAAGCTGGATAAGGTGCTGACGGGATGATCCGATTCTCCTAATGTCTTGTAGTTTGGGCTATGTGGCGTTGGGTTGATGTTGATTTGATGATTTGAAGTAAGTTGACGTAGTTTATGTGGGCAGGCCGGTAGTTCGCGGTCAATATATTTTATGATTGGTTTTTCTCAGATTCTTGGGCACTCTAATGTTTATTTAAAGTTAATTACAGGAATTCTCACTTAGAATTACTTCAAGATATATAGAAGGTATCAGTAACTGGCATAAGTACACTGAATACATTCAAGATAACACAAGGGATTATATAATACATGACAAATATGAAACGTAAAGTTAAAAAAAAATGGTAATTTTACTGACAAAGTCAGACTCTCCCTCAATTACCTATGCAACAAATAAAATACCGATAATATTGATGGTACTGTGGTTATACCTTCATGGTTTAACACGGTATTAAGGATGCGAAGTAATTAGAATAATTATGAGCCATTGAAGTTACATCAATTCAAGACGATACATTGGATTGATTATCAGAGGCTAGCTTACGGATTGTCAATATATGGAAATATCTCAACTAGTGACGAATTGAATAATACACATGCATTAAAAAAGGATTAAGAATAACAGGACTGAGAGGCTTCTGAAATTCGAACAGAATGTCAGCCTCAAACAAGGAAAATAAATGTAAATGAACAAGGAGCAAGGAGGATCTATGCCATAACGAATGAGTATCTATAGGTGAGATTATGACATGACATGATAAATGTGTTATGTGCGATGAACACTAACTTAAGAAATGAGATATGATAATGAGGCAATGTCGTGTTAATGATAAGTGTCTAGGGTTGTGTGATCATGGAAAGAGCTGCTCTCTTTATGAACCACGAGAAGCTTTATTTCGACTGATTCAACGAGGTTGTTCCTAGGTAATTCTCAGTTCAAAGGCAACGTACTGTCTGTCAAGTAGACTAGATCACCGCTCTTTGAGAATGTTTCTAGTACCTTCCATTCCGTCCGCTGCTGGAGTTATAGTATGTAAAGTATATGATGAAGACGAATGAATTGATACAGATGAAATAACTTCTTTAAAATTAGAAGTTCTGAAAACAATTTATTAGATTTATTTTCAATTGAAAATATACTTCTGAATGTATTAGATAAAATAATGAGGAAACGTGTCTTCACAATGGACCCTTTTTTAACGCTTTGACAGGGAAGGCTCGATCCGCACATAGCGTTGTCTACGGCCGGTACGTCGGATCCAAGGCAATGCAGCATGTACATTCAGCGTTGCGTATTTTCACTACCTGTTGGTCGTTTCCACTGACGCCCTGCTGCGTTGGGTACGGGTTGCACGTCGTGAAGAAATTAGGGTTTAGGTTTTAATTAGTCTACACATTTGCAGACGTGCCACGCGGTGCCGCGCGACCTTGAACTTGGCCATCGGGACCTCCTTTCACGAAGGCAGTGCCTTGACATTTAAACCAATCAGAATGAAAGAACAGGAGTGAAGTGAGAAGCCCGCCTATTCAAATGTCTTTTTATTCATCTGGGACGTAATTGAATGATTGATTTCATTTTTATTAAATAAACAATATCATAATTTTGTCAAATTAGATGGAGACAATTTTCTGGCATTGAAGAATTTACCTTTTTGGCCCTTAATATTTTAAAGTGAATTAATTAAGAATGAATTAGAAACATGCTGTTTCTTCACATTATTTAAATGTATAATTATTTTTCTTGAAAAAAAAATTTATTGATTTGAATAATATTTAAAAAAAACTTTTTTAAAATCTTTTATCGCATTTTGAAAAATCTTATTTCAATTACAAGTTCTGAGTTGTTATATGTATGAACGAGTTAATTACAATTTTTAATCACTACGTTGACAATACCTCTGCGAGATGTTGTTGCTATAATTCCTTATATATTTTGAAAGATGATATGATTTTACAGAAGGCAACTACGTATTATGCAAATAAATATTGAAAAAAGAAAAAGTAAATAATGATATTGTACAAATAATATTACTTTCAAATGTATTCTTGGATATAGTTTGTCACGAACTATCTTCAAAACCTTTCAACGCATTTCGGAATGAATAAAATGGATCTTCTCAGAAGTTGGTAAAATAACGAACTCTATATAACCAAATCAATGCCCTCCAATTATATCCACCCACGTACCCAATTCTATGTTCACTTCCGAAACTAACGCTAGTGAAGTCATGAGAATCATCAGCTCATTAAAAAACAAATTTTCACGAGGCATAGATGATATACCTGAGTTTATTGTTAAATTTTATCCCATGCTATATTAAATCCACTCATAAATATTTTTAATAGTTCTTTATCGGAAGGGGTGTTTCCTAAAATATTTAAGAGAGCTAAAGTGAAACCTTTACACAAGAAAGGAAACAAACTTAATATTGGAAATTACCGACCAATATCTCTACTACCCACTTTCTCAAAAATCCTAGAAAAATTGTTCTATAAGCGTCTTCTAGATTTTTTATCAAAATATAACATTCTCTCTGACGATCAACACGGTTTTCGGACATGCTTTTCCACTACAAGCGCCATATTTTCCTTCTCAAACGATGTTACCACATCTCTAGACCATGGAGAAAATCCTCAGGGTGTTTTTCTTGACTTATCCAAAGCATTCGATGTCATCGATCACGGAATTCTCCTTACGAAATTGCATTCCTTAGGCATTCGTGGACTTCCACATCAATGGCTAACTTCTTATTTAAAAGATAGATATCAAGAGGTCGAAATATCCTATACTAAAAATAAAATACTTGAGCGTTGTCTTTCAGAAACAAAGCCACTTACTTGCGGAGTACCCCAAGGATCAATTCTCGGCCCTATACTCTTTTTATTGTATGTGAACGACATGTCATCATCCACATCAGATTGCAAAATGGTTCTTTTTGCTGATGAC
>NNCF01126685.1:121005-151274 GCA_002313205.1 Laupala kohalensis
AGTGCTTCTACAATGTAAAAGAATTTATTGATTTTAATAAAAGTTAAATTCGTCTTGTACTTTATCACGCCATTGCTGTAGCACTTTTTAAATAACAATTTCAAAAACTATTTTTTTGCATGATTGTGTTGCCGTATGGCTGATATTAATTTAGTTTTATGTGTACTCAACTTTCGCACGGTTGTGTACATAAATTCTGTAGCTCCATCCTGGCCGGGGTTTTTCTCCGTTTTTCCTTCGAGTATAGGCGGATTTCTTATACAGGTTCTCTAGGCTTTGTCTTGGGGCGTGTTTATTGTAACAATAAATCGTGAATTTAGTGATTTTTCAACTCTTATGATTTTTAAACACTATACTCAGAATAATCTATAGTTCGATAATAACTTGTACATGTAAATTTACAAACATATTTGCGTTAAATTACAAACATATTGACATTAACTCGCAGCTAACTTTTTATCTTATCTAGGAACTTAGGCAAAAAAAAAATTGATTCCGCCTCTGCCTTAGCGCCCTTGATCGGAATTGATGGGATGGTCCCTTGCTTGCTTCCGGAGAGTAAATTAGTTTATTGTCTTCCACGTGGTCATACGCAGTTTGTACTGTTTTTGACAATAAATTTATTATTATTAAATTTATTATTATTATATTTTTATTACAGAAATCTATGTTTCAAATAATATTACAAATTACTTTAAAATCTCATCCAATTAATTAGATTGTTGCAATTTAATCATATAAGAAATCACTGTTGTAAATGTTGAGAAAACTAACGTAAGTTAACTGTGCTTCTATAATGAAAAACATTAGTAATCAAATTTAGTCGATTTGAAGGTATAAAAATAAAAGCCAATGCGACATTTTTTCATTTCATTACTTTGGACAAATCATTTTACAGAAAAAGGTTCCATACAAAACTTTAAATACACTTCCCTCTCCAATATTTTAATTTATAATTTTTCCTCATGAGAAACTTTTTAATGTCAATAGATTGGAAAATTTACATTCATCTATATGAAATAATATATAATGATTTGAAAATTGATTACAATATATTTTGATGAACACCGTTGCTCTCCGACATAAATGTTCTTTACTTGCGATTTATTTTTTTTTCTACTTCCTTCAGGGAACTGAATCACCGGTTGAAATGAAACGAAATCCGTAGAGTCGCGACTACGCAGCAGTCTCGCCTCTGCTGACAGCTCGGTGCGATAGCAACGGTAGTGTGCGTACAGGTGAAAAGTTTCAAGGCTGCGTTGCTGATCCGACGTACCGGCCGTTGGCAACGCTATGTGTAGACGGAGCCTAAGACTTCAAGGAGGACAAGGAAAAGTTTATCGAACGGTTGCGTTGGCATGCAAGCTTGCACGCTTCACAAGTCATGTTCCTTGCAGTGCCTCTTGCTGACAGGGCAGCAACCTGTGGAGGTTTGCTCTGCAAAGTTAAATGAATAGATAAGGTTTAGTTTCGGGTAATGTAACAGTACAGAATATATACTCTAAGGATACTGGCTTTAAAAAAGACCTTCATATTGACAAGCCCTAAAGCCCCAAGAAAAAGAAGTAAAATAAAAAACGGGTGTTTGTTGTGCCATGTTATTAATTTACATCTTATCCTTAATAGTTCAAGTAAGCACAACGCAGCGCAGCGCAACGCAGCGCAACGCAGCGCAACGCAGCGCAGCCCAACGCAACGCAACGCAACGCAACGCAACGCAACGCAACGCAACGCAACGCAACGCAACGCAACGCAACGCAACGCAACGCAACGCAGCGCAACGCAGCGCAACGCAGCGCAACGCAGCGCAACGCAGCGCAACGCAGCGCAACGCAGCGCAACGCAGCGCAACGCAGCGCAACGCAGCGCAACGCAGCGCAACGCAGCGCAACGCAGCGCAACGCAGCGCAACGCAGCGCAACGCAGCGCAACGCAGCGCAACGCAGCGCAACGCAGCGCAACGCAGCGCAACGCAGCTGGTAACATTCGTGCACTGTGTCCGGAAGGTCCGGGAGTCGAACCCTAGCATCGATGAATATTTTGCTTAATTCTTGTCGACCAGATATATCTGATTACACAATTACCCTCTTTCTAACATGTTTACGATTAAAAAGAAGCTGTTAAGTAACTAAAATGCGAATAAAAGTGCTGAGTTTGCTGCAAAACAGCTTTTTAAGTTTTCTTTGAATCATTATGAGTTTTGTAGCAGAACTCAATGCCACAGATAAGAGTTGAATATTATTTAAGAACCTGGAAACTCAGATTCGCCTGCAACAGCACACCAACCTGATTAAACCGGCGTTTTTCGAGAGAGTTGACCAAAATTGGTCAAATAATCATTAATTATACTAAAAATTGTTTAAAGCACGTGGAAATGTATCATCGTACTGAGAAAAATAAATAAAAATATAAATATCCCAACGGAGAATCAAACCGGGACGTTGATCCCTATACCATGGAACTCAACGAGTACTATGTGTACTTCTATCCTATTATTAAGAATGTAAAATTCATCTACGAAGAAAAGAGACGGTATTAGATAACAATTTCTAATTTGTTAATTTCATCAACATCGTACGTACATATATACAATAATAGTCGCTTAATATTATAGGTTTATGTCCATGATTTAAGTCACACCGAAAAGATTATTAAAACAAATTTAATTCTGTCATAATTGAAACAGATTCCCGGGGAATGTAAAATTTACAAAAGTTTCTACTCTGAGAAATATGAACCAGGAGGAGGTTTCGAATTTACTCCACAATATCTCAATTCAGTTGGGATGTCTGACTTTCAATTGCGTGAGCTCAAATTAAAAAGAATACAATGAGCCATTTCGTGTATCGTGCAATGAAACGAGATTGGTCACAGATTTATGCAAACACATTATTAAGGCAAAAATTATCGCAGGAGAAAATTCGGGTCGCGAAGTCCATATTCTCAGAATTACTTTAGATTCTAACAAAAGTCAGATTGGGTTTACTATGCAAGGAATCACTTTCCTGTAAGAGTAGCTTTTGCCATGCCAGTACATAAACTCCCTCGAAATTGTTGGTAATACATAGTTTAGGGCCTATTAATACTAGCAGTTAATAAGTATAATAATGCATAGTAGATAACGTTCGTGCATCGTGACCGCGAGGTCCGTAGTTTTTATGCATGGAATGCTATATGTTGCATTATAGTGTTAAAGAAGGGCGGCTTAAAAGTGCTCTTACCACCAGGAAATCCTCGCCATACGCGAATATGGTTTGGAGCGAAATATTATACAATTGTAATTAGACGATCTGCTGACATTCCAGAGGTTAGATAATTCTGAATTGTAAGAAGCTATTTACACTCTGACAATTCTGCGAGAATAGATGTAATGAAAAATCATTAAAAATAAATTCACTTGACATACCAATAATGTGTCTCAATAATATTTCTCGAATTTGGTCAAATCCAGCAACATAGGTCAAGTGAATAATCTGAGTAATCAACGCTCTTTTATGCAAGTGACTGACATTTCTCAATAATTTAGCTTCCATGGATTATTTCCTGCACTCTAAATGATTGACTCAAATACTACGCCTTTGAGTAAGGGGATAAAAATTATGTCATAGTCGAGCCTCTACTCATCAATAAATGTATAGGAACTTTTGTTATCTTTTTCCTCACTGGAAATGTTTCGTCGTTTTTCCTCGGCACACTGGACAATCGATATGTGCAGTTTCTTTACGTGATATACTTGTGATACGTGATAGATCCTTCGAGCCGCGCGCGGGCTCATTCAGAGGTCGCGAAGCGAACTGCGGACTGCACATCAATCATTCTCTTGTTCACTTTTCATCTGGGTCTACAGCTGACGACTGTGTTCCAAATCCTGCATCTCTCGGTGGCCTCATCACATTTAATCAACCCACGAGACGATGTTATGGTCAAGCAACCACACTCTCACTTGCAACCATGCTTTCGACCATGATCTCTCGGTGTTCAGTTTGTTGCCAGCCCTCCAACTTCAACTAAATTTCAACCTGAACTCAACTCGAGAACACTCAGCCTTCATATCTTTAGCACACCATGTCGTCACTGCTGCGCAGCGAGGTATTGGAGAATCACATTATCGTTATCCCATCGCTGCAACAACTCAAGACTTCCATGAGCATAGAATTAGACGATGAGTTTTGTATCATTTAAATAGTTCCTTATTTTTATGATTTTTAGCTAGTTGAATTATTACGTTCTTAAATTATTTTATTGGCACTTCTATCTCTCATCTCACATTTTTGGTACTTCGAAATCTTACCTCACCACAATTCAAATGTACCAAAATTCTCCCTTCAGTTTTTGTGTACAATTAGTTAAATACATTTGTACAATTAACATTGTAAAAATATTGTAACAATTAACTTAAATAAAGTGTGAAAATACTACTTTTTTGTGATCGTATTTCTCGCTCTATTTCAAAAACATTACGTCGTACGAAAATGGTGTTTGGCAATGTGAACGCAGATCTTCAATTAACATGCAGTAGTTTCATTTCGCTGCCAACACTAGTTTTACTAACTAGAGTCCGCGTCCCAGCGGCTTCGTGAGCGTCTGCTCTCTGTGTTTTGTCGTTGACGGTTTTTTATAACCCTCAATGGTCGACGTCATGCAATGGTGCCATAGGTCATTCTCTGACGCGATCTACGTCGTCAGAGCGCCCTTTCACATTTCAACATCGCTGTCATCGCCTATTGTTTTCTCCTGCGGGATTACTTCAACCACTGTCCTGCATACATCTCCCCTCCAGCGTCAAGGAAAATTGACCAAGCTGTATCTAAATCTTGAGTTTCTCCCCCTTTGCAGCACCGTTCCTGCTCACAAAAATTTGAAGGGCCTTCCATCAATTTTTATAAGTACGGTCAATTTTTATAAATTCACAATTTTTGCACAGTTTTCAGCCGCCAACACTTATGAAGTTGTAACCCTCCCCTTCTCCAAGTTTTTCACCAGGATGAATCTTGCTTGATGCGAAAATACTATGGATGCGTTAACATGTATTTATCACAAGAGAATGTTTTTAGCTTCTTCGGCGTTTTTTTTCTTTTCACACACTCGCATAACACAAAAAAGTACCCAACCTGACATTAAAAATAAAACCAGGAACGGTAAAATTTCACTTTGAAAACTAATTGGAAATATTAACTCAATAATTTTTCCAAAAATTTTATTTTTTCCTAATATCGATAAATTAGTATCAAAAGAACTCTTTCAAATACATTATAACATTTGAAAGATCGATATATTTAATTTAAGTCCTCAAACAATAGACATTAAAACCATTGAAATCAATATCTATATTATATATTGTAACACATTTAAATAAATGCTTAGTTGTATAGACTACTCATTTAGTTCATCCAAATGAACGATATAGAATAGTGGTTAAGCCACCCATTTAATTGATCGGAGTCCCACGTTGGGCGCCAAATGTAACATATTTAAATGAGGATGTTCTGGTAAGCTGGGCCCCAGGTTGGGAAAGTCAAGTTGTAACATATTTAAATATACCAGGGTGTTCTGGTAAGCTAAACCTAATTAATCTGGCTCCCACGTTGGGAAAACCGATTACAATGTAATAAGACTAGGCTTAGTGGTATTAGTAGTCTAGACTACACATCTGATTGATTTTATAATCTCTCGTAAATTTAATTAAACTGTACTTGTTCCACATATTTAATTAATAAAGAGCTCCCCGTTGGGAACATCAATTGTACCTAAACAAGATTGGTGTAGTGCTAACCCTTAATTACCAGGCCCCCTAAGCAATTCAATAAAAATCCTAAAGGATGGATTTCATGATTGGCGGGGTTCGGTCCATTTATTAAAATGAAACACACACGGAAGGTATCAAATACTCGCAGCTCCAAATAAAACTAGCTTTATTTGACTATCTACTACATTTCTTATAACTAGCATTACTAATCTACACATGCTCATAAACCCCTTTATCACTCCCCAAAATTCACAAGCTTTATATTTTAAGAACCTTTTTACACAGTGATGTGGGTGTATTAATTAGTCCCCAATATATTTTCTTCATCCTAGAATTACTTTACATATTGATCTCTTGGCAAACAAAGCTAATTTGTCCTGATCAATAGCTGAGACATTACTGTCTTTCATTGAAAGTTCAAAGTAATAACGCACATGCGTACTCATGTTTCATTACACACTGTTCGCATACACCAAGAGCAGCCAACCATGCTAAGTTACTTTACTTACGGGCATATGATAATAGGTGGGCTGCCCTTCACCAAGCTGGGTGGGTTTGCCGGGTGGTTGTCGGGCTCGATGACCTCTGAGCTGCCCGCTGCCACGACCGTCCTCGCCTTCGCAGCTTATCGGTAGAAACCGCCCCACGCAGATCCGTTAACGGTTATCACCAGTCACCTCGCAGTGATCACGCGGTCTAATTAGAGTTCTTGGCCGTTTTGTCCTATTCACCAACTTCCGGATCGTGTTCCAAACACATCATGAGATACTTTTCCAAGACTGTAATTACCGACTTGATGGTTTGTCAGCCATCTGATGTGATTTTGAGTTACTCGTCGGGATGATCGGAAATCGATGTCGGAAATCAATCAGAAGCAAGTGATTGATTACTCGCACTCCTGAGTAATTGACCAACGCGTGAGAACACTTATAATCGTTCCTATCTAAGATCATTCCGATGATTCAAGCTAACAAGTAACATGAAAGCACGATAAATCTCGCTAAATACAATGTTCTCACTCAGTAAGTAAGTTGCAAATCGGTCTCTCAAATCATCTTGATCATCTCTATGATCTCAGCTCTCTCTGATATATCTGATCTCACTGATTAAGTAATACCCATACCCTCTATATCTCAAAATTTTGAAGAGACTGTCACGCCCATCCTCCCTTCACATGGTCTCTTAAGCCAATTATCTCGTTCCGCCCCCTCCACGTGAAGTCATTTTAATTGGCTCTGTGCCCGTGACGTCTGCACGTCCTCGGCTAATCGCAATGTCCTATTTTAACAACACTTGGTAACTTTTTGGCGACACCACGACGTGATCACGTGGTTCCCCGCCCCTTTAGGTATCCTCGCTTCTTGAGACCGCGACCCGGCCCCATTGTCCTTATTATTTGCGCTGCTTCTTTTCCCGTGTCAAGTGACAGTTGGTCGCCTGCTAAAGAACCCCCGGCCCTTCTTGTTCGAACATGTTCGCATGTCCTCTGGTGACCACCATGCTCCGTCACTCACGTCTTTTGTTCGTTCTCTGCGCCAGCAGAAGCTTCTTGCTCCCTTGTCCTTCGTCGTGCTGATCCGCTTTGATCTTAAGGGTCCTCAGCCTCTTTGATTTTCTAATTTTTATGTTCCCTTTTGCATTTCAGAGTTCCGTCTCAAGATGCCCCCAAAAACTGCTCCTTCAAATTTCAATGCTTCTTCATCCACGCCTTTTCAAAGTGATCCCTGGTTAATATTGACCTGTTTCCATTATGTTTGTTATTTCTTTATCTTCCGGTTCCGCGCTGGCTGCTACGCAGAACCTTCTCCCTTGAAAGAGATTTTTATTACTTTATTCAAAGTACTTTTGAAAAGTACCGGTCTTTCGATTTTTCAAAGGCGGCTACCGCACCTCTTGTCCGTGCGTAGCGCTCGCCTCTCCAACACTCAGCTCCCTCGGTTACTCAACGGTTGCTTTTTAAAATGTATCTTATGATTTTCTTGCGTAATAATTTTAATTTAAATTAATTTAATATTTCGTGACAATATAGAAAAACACTGAAAATAAAATATAGGAAAAACTTCTGTTATTTACAGTTCTTCTCATTATCATTTACTTTACACCCGAAAGTTTATCCAGACTTTAAAAATTGGCATTTGTAAGATTCCGACCGGATCCGAGTTCGACTGTGACATCATATTCTTGCAGCAGAAGTGTCCAGTGGTGAACGCGAGCATTTCCTATAGCTGAAACCTTCAACCAGGATAACGGGTAGTGGTCAGACTGTATCTTGAATGGCACTGCATTGTCAAGATAAGTTCGCAATTTATTTATAGCATATATTACGGGCAAACATTCATTTTCGGTCGTGGAGTACGACACTTCGGCAGAATTAAATTTCCCACTCAAAAAGAGTATTGGATGTTCATCTCCCTTTTCATCTGCTTTGGCGTGACATACTCCCACACCTTTACCTGATGCATCACATTCAATAATGAACGACCTATCACTGAGGCGCATATCTCACGGATCGTACGGTAAGAAGTTCCTTGATTTCAAATAGCACCTTCTCTCAGTCACATGTCCAAGTAACAGTTCCTAGTTTGGGTTTCCCTTTCAACAAATCAGTTAATGGACTCAAAGCTAAATTTGGTACGTACCTGCGATAGTAATTTACGAAACCTACTAATGACCTGATTTCATTTATAGCCGTGGGTGGTTTTAAGGATTTTATGACGCGAACCAAAGCTTCCGCGGGCGGCGTTATACATTCTTGTCCTACCAGGTGTTCTTAACACCCAATACAGTCTTTCTCGAAATGACATTTCGTAGGTTTCAGACGAAGCCCTGCTCTCTTAATCCGTTTCATCACTTCTCTTAAGGGATTTAGACGCTGTTGCCAAGTATATGAATAAATAGCAATGTCATTTAAATATTGTACAGTGTAGTTTTGACTTCCCCTTAAAACGTCTGTCATGACAGAAATAAAATGGTGTATTCTTCAAGCCAAAAAAAGGCGTAGTGATTGATACACCCCATTAGTCGAACTCTGCATAATGTTGAGCATTTTTCGTCAATCCGCACTAATGGCATCCAAGAAACGGATCTATCAACGAAATGAATTTCGTTCTAGCGACAGTTTCCTCACATTCCTCGAGTTTTGGAATAGGAAAATACTGCTCACAAATAATTTTATTTAATTTCCGATAATCCACATAAACTACTCCCCGGAACTTCAATTAGAATTGGTGAGGTAAAACCTGAATCCCCTTCCTCGGTTATTTCCAATTCTAACATTTTTGCGATTTCTTTTGCACGAGATTTTCTTGTCTCGGTGACATACGATATAGTTTTGTCTGGAACGGGATTTCTTTTAGTTGAATATCATGCACCATCTCCACTCAAAAACTTGGTTTCAAAGAAAACACTTTCCGTACTCCGATATGAGTGGCTTAGTTCCCTGCGGTGTGTGTACGAAAGCTCGGAGTTGCTTACACCAAGCATCTGTAACGACTTGTTCCTCCAAGTTGTTGTGGGAGTATTTTCAATATTACTGTGGCATACGCGAAGAGCTACTCCCCTCGAATTGTTTGCTATTAAGTACACAATGTTTCGACTTTTAGTATAAGTCGTCATCAGGCGTAACTAACTATTACAAGAAACATAACTACTGAAGAATCTATCAGTATATTAAATGTAATCTCAAACACAAAATAGGTTTACAGCAAAAGCATAAAATGCACAAACTATTTTGTAACAAGTTACTCCTCCAAGTCGTAACGTAGGTAATTTCAATATCACTGTAGCATACCATGAACTACTCCCCTCGACTTCTGTCCGAGGCAGCATGAAGCCTCCTCTTATATGGAGATAAACAGTCACGTGATCTGCTAATGCTCGAGCAATGCGAGCATACCACTTCTAAAAATAGTTCTACTACAGCTCCGGCGACTGAAGCGTCACTTTCTCTTTCAGAAACAGATCAGTATCACAAACCCAACGTAGGGCACTGGTACTACGTTACACATCGAACGCTGCTCCGTCCTTGACTATAGGAACACCTGGCGGTTCTATCTCCCCCACCCGCGATTGAGGAAAACCCTAAGACTAATTCACAACATTACGTATTGTAAACAGTACTATGAGTAAAGTGTCTTCCCACCTCGCAGCTGCTTCACGGCATGTTGCATACAGCATTCTTTTCAGAGTACGATGAATTCTCTTCTCGGTTGCTTTGTGGATGATAGATGATCTTTTACATTTAATGCCGAATTTTTCTAGAAAAACGGTAGTTACATTGTTCGTAAAAATAATGGCCTTGGTCACTTTTAATTACTTTAGGAAATCCTATGCGGCAAAATATTGCCAACAGTGCCTGCACGACGTTTTCAGAAGACATGTCAGCGATAGCGACCGCTTCCGGATATCTGGACGCCTCTCAAATAGCGGACAGCAAATATTTGTTTCTGTTTTTACTAACGGTCAATGGTACCACAATATCTATAGTTATTTTCAAGATTATATACCAAAGACCATTTATAAAATATCTCACGACTATAGGTAGTTTATTATTAAACTACCTATTAAAAGTCGTGATTTAACTGGTATTTTTTATTATGCAATCACTAGTGCAGTTATTAATAATGTAGTAGTTTTACAACTCTACACTTTTATAATGAGAGTTAAGCAAAAGCAAATGTCATAACGCAAAGCAAAAGAATGTGTGTAAAAATATCATTTTAAAAATTTTCTCATAGAGACTGTTTAACATAATCTTCGTTAATATATATATATATATACTGTCTCTNTTCGATTTCATTGGAAATTCTTTCCATACGCACCAAGCAGATCCGGAGATACCCGCGACATACGTTGAGCAGTCCAGAACGCCAATTCTCTGCAAACCCTCCATTGCGCCAGCAAAGCCAGTGAGGGCGCGGAAGCCACCGCCAGATCCCAGCACAGCGATGGTGGGAGTCTCTTGTAGAGTTCCGGGTCCCACGTTGTCCTTCGATAACTTTGGCTTGTCTCCCTGCGTCCCTTGTTCCGGTTCTCCGGAACCTAATTAAAAAACAATTGCATTTTCGCACCCCATCATCTCATAGGTCATACCATGCATTTCCATGACATTTGATATTCGTGATTGAAGACAAAAATTATGTCTATTGCAAGTATCAATTATGTTTAATTATTCAAATATCTATTGCTTCGATGAATTGTTTCTTTGTCTAATATTACTTCTTCAAAAAACCTTCATTATCTTTCATTTGTTTTACGTGACGATAATCAGAAATTTAATGTAAAATCAAGACGTAGTGGAAAATTAATTTAACCAATAGTCTTGGTTATACCATTATTATCTGAAATAGAATTGATTAGATGTAAAGAAAAAATTTTTACGTTATCAACAGCTTAGGTAACATCCATTTTTCCTTCAAATGCAATTCTATAGAAGGAAGAATTGCGTAAAATTTGTAAAGTATAAAAATGAAGTACATATACCAAAAAAATTACTAATAAAATATAGTTATATTCACAGCTCAATTCATTTCTCATCCTCAATTTATCTTTTCACGTTCTGGTCTTTTCAACGAAAATATTGTTCAGGGATTCTAGAACTGATGAGAGCTTCGTTGGACATGCATTCAATTGAATCGAATTATTATGCTGTAACCTCTGTTTGCTTAGTGCCCTAGTTGGGAACGTAAAATTAGTAAATAAATGAAACAACACTCTTTTTCTGATTTAAATTGAAAACAGTTAATTGAACAATGCCCTACTCGCCTTTTTGATGAAAATCTAACAGTTTTCTTATACAATGACTTTAAAAATTTGGTTACACATTATCAACTTTAGTACCAAACGAAAAAAAAAAGCATTTTTTCGAAGAATATTAAAAATCAATATTTTATAAAGGTTAATTAAATTTCAATTTAAAAATATACACCTATTGCCGCATAACATAAGACCTCTTGCATCTGTAGTTTTATATGAAGAGAAATTAATTTAATGATGAGAAAACGTAAAATTTTCAGTATGCAGAAAAGATTGTACGATATTGTTGAAAAAAAAACACTGAAGAACTTTTTAAATGTATTTTCGTAGCGAAATAGTAGCATTTAGCTTTCTCTCAAGATACGTCTCGTGAATATGTTAAACATTTTTAATAAATATTAATGGGGATTCAAGAAGGGATATTAGCGAAAAATTGAAAAACTTTGCCGTGAGTGAAGAGCAGGAAGTCAGCTAGTGATGAAATAAAATAAATCAGAGATTTCATTTCAGACATTTTGAGAATTCAGGATTCTATAAACCAGTTTTTATTTTAAAATATTTCTCAGAAAATAATCCAGTCAGTATAAAGAAAATAAATAAAAATTCGAACGACATTTAAAGACGATTCTTCGCTAGAACGATCAAAGGAAGTTATTATAAACTTCGAACTAAAAATTGGTTTCCTAACGCATAATAGTTCTTCTTCGACATTATTATAATGAAAAATTATAAGCCTACCCTGTGTTGATTTTGGTGCATGTGCGGAGGTGCGACTAGTTCTTGAAGACAGGGATTCGATGTCCGATGGGTTCTTGAACGAGTCTTCAAGCACTGCCCGCGCGAGCAGACGGTTCAAGCCGTCCATCACATGGGTGCGCCTTTTCTCCAGGAAGCACACCTCTTCATCCGACAGAGACTGACCATTTCGCAGTTCAGGAGGGTCGGTCCTAAAGTGAAAAGAGAATGAATTCCATTAATATTTGTCAATAGTAAAAATGAAATAAATATCCTATTGATCATGGTATTCAGGCAAGGTCCGTGCGAAGATTTCGTATTCCGCTAAACTCTGTCTGGAATATAGATAGAATATTGGCTTGTGTGTACAAAAACGAAGCAAAAGATTTTACTGTGCGTGATGTAGAAGATCTTCGATTCCTATAAATAAATAGTATAGCATGTGCTAGACCCTTTTACTTCGTAGCAAAGTATGTGAAGAAGATGCAAAGGAGAAGCGTGTGCATAAATAGTAATATCTGATAAAAATACTTGAAGAAATCATAGAATGGATAAGCACAGACTTTGGTTGTCAATCGTCTCAAGAAACTGATGTTAAAATAATATTTCCTTTAACATTAAATTGATGTGGTCTCACGAGGTCAGGAACACCATTAACTTTTGCATTGAGAAGAAGAGAGACAGAAGAAGAGATGTTGTATTTTATGGAAATCAGTTGTCTACGGTAATCTTGCTTTTATTGTGAACGTCACAGAAGAAAGTTTCATAATGAAAAACTAAAAAGTTTGTAAAAATAGTTTTAAAAGGAGATTGGCTGGATTTTTGAAAGAAAATCAGAAACATAGACAGTGAAGTGTTTTGAAGGTCAAATGAGCAAAATTTCATGTACATGTCGATTGGAATATGACTAGATATGTATAAAAGAAGAAGGCAGTACATTACACTTTTTTATATTGTTTCCGGAAACGAAGATTTTGTCTTGTACGTATTATTGGAGTGTACGCATGCACGAGAGACAGGTTGAGGCTGTGTGAGTCATAACAGTATCATACATGCGTTGTTCGGAAAATAGGTTTCCTTGGGTTATAAGAAATATCACTACATTTAGAGGTAATTAATTGTGTAGAGCTATGAGCTACAACCATAATCTATTTTTTACATCTGCTACATTAATGTGTCATATCGATGTCACATCGGTAAAAGAGTTTTTCTCTCTCCTCGTTGTAGAATTCTGCAACCTATACGTTTAGACATGCATTAGCAATCTCCTTTAACTCATCTTCAAACCACTGTGATCTCATCCATATTTTCATAGCAAAAAGGTGAAAACTACAAGATACCAAATCTAAGGAGGATGTTCAAAGAACTCCCATAAAACGAAGTAGTAACCATTCAAAGAACTCAACATCCCAAACTCTGAATTGATATCTAGCGGTAGAGTCACAGCGGTTAACAAAATTATAACATTTTGGTAACCAAGTTAAGTTTTCTTTTTCCTTCTACCTGTTATTTTTTTTCATTCATACACTTATGAATAAATGGTTTGGAAATTTTCCTTACATTAATTGAGTTTTTGTTCATCTATATATTATTGAGTATTCGTCATTTAGGTAGGCTTGATGTTATTTTTCTTCATAATAAGTTTTCTGATAATTATTATTCCCGATGGCGTACCTTTTAGATAATGAATCCAGTTTACCGAGAAGGGATCT
Organism: Laupala kohalensis; assembly: GCA_002313205.1. Taxonomy (NCBI): domain Eukaryota; kingdom Metazoa; phylum Arthropoda; class Insecta; order Orthoptera; family Trigonidiidae; genus Laupala; species Laupala kohalensis. Next base: position 134,953 of record NNCF01126685.1, read on the forward strand.
ATCGATAACTGAGAATAAGCGTTTGATCTATTTCCGGATACAATTAAGATAACCGAAATTAGGAGATTTCGGAACCCAATTATGACGGTTATGACGGATCCAACGTGGGGCACGTGGAATTTCCCAGCTTTACCAGTGTTACGGTCCTCGTAGTCACTTTGAAATTCTTTTATGATTATTATTTCTTTATTGCGTATAGTAAGTTAAGGATAGTCGTGATCAATTCTCTTCGGTGCACGTGATGGAAACAGCCCACAAAGGTACAGAAATCCGAGCTCTAACTTCCGTTGACCAGAGGCTGTCAGCGATTCTCGAGCCGTGGGAACCCTGTTGTCAGCGACGCTCTAGCGGCGACGTTCTGACGACAGTTCCGATCAGCTAATGACAATGACTCGTGGTAAGCTCATTCTAAAAAAAAACTAAAAGTAATTGCCCCCCCCTCCAAGATGTCCATCTTTCGAGTCGAGCCGAGAAACTAGCGAAGGAACCGGTAGTGTGTGCAGGTGGTGCGCGTGAGAGTGCGGAGCGCGCTTCGTAAAACTAATTTCGTTGTACTTGTAAATTTCTCTTCACTTTGTTCATTGTTTAAATTAAGTATCATCAGATACGTTTGATTATTGTATTCATGATCCGCTTTCTCTATCCTGTGACTCACTCAATATCATTCAGGATACTTTCGATGTATTGTAAATTAGTATCTCATTTTAATTGTAAACATTTGTTGTCTCATATTGAGTATCATGTAAGCTTATTGTTCTTTAATTGTAATGATATCTGGGTTGAGTCCAGTATATTGGTTACAGCTGTACCAACGAGGTTTGGTTTATTAATAAATAGTATTGAGTATTTAATATGGATTTCCTGCTTTTAATAAATGATCCTGGCTTAATTCATACCTAGGCGATTCCCCTCTCGTAATTGTGGTGATACATCCACAGGCCAGCGAGAAGCCCCGTAAGTAAAAAATTTATTACGTCAAACCTTTAATTAGGGTGTGAATAATATAGAAACCATTTCAAGGTGGAGACGCCGAAAGGTAAAACTTTAAAGACCCCCGTATTGGAATGTAACGCCGAGTACTTATAAACGCCGGGTATTTACCTGGATTGCTCGGGATTGTATCAGAAGGTGGACGCGCAGAAAGGTAAATTTAAGAACCCCAGGTAGCCGTCATGTATCACTTGGTGGATTGCGCTGGGTAAAGATTTACATTGAAAGGGTAGAATGTAGCAGTTGTTGGAAAGTTCCGAGTAAATGTTTAAATTGAAGGGGGGGATGTGTCAATTGGTGGATAGCGCCGAGTGATTGTTAATGGATAACCCCGGATTGTATCACCAGTATAATATATTAGAGTTAACTATAACTGGGACAATGCATCTGGGTGTAAGTTAATTGAGGTACAATATTTGGCAACAAAACTTGTTCATTTTGTTTAATAAAAACAGTCTTCGAAAAAGGGTGAATTGAAGATAATTTTTACAAATACATTGCAATAATCTTTATAAATGGCAGACCTGGGTTCAAGATTATTAGTTTGATAATGATAAATCTATAGTCAAAAAGCAGTTACAAACTGCAAATGACCACGTGGAGGGGGAAAAAACTACTTTAGTCTCCCGATCATCCCATCTATTCCGATCAACAGCCCTAAGGAAGAGGCGAATTTAACATTTCAACACACCCCTAAAACAATAATAAAAGTAGTTCGGTACGTATTGTAATATTAACAGAATACCAACTAAAGTTCCTTGGCTACTTGCTTTCATGAATTCCGACAAACCCAAAATTTATCGGAATTGATGAAACGGTCCCTAGCTTGTTTCCGGACAGAATATAAGTCTATTGGCATCCACGTTGCCATACGCAGTTTGTAACTGCATTTTTGACAATAAATTTATTAATTTATTATTTCAATAGTCACCGCAAGAGCCTAGAGAACCTGTATAAAAAGTCGTCTTTACCCGAAGAAAAACCGGAGAACAATTGGGGTCAGGATGGGGCTACAGAATTAATGTACACAACCGTGCTAAGGTTCAGTACAGATAAAACTAAACTTATAGGAATAATAAGACCTAATATAAGCATGCAGGAAATAGTTTAGAAATTGTTATGAGCTATTTTGAAAGTACAAGACGAATTTAACTTTTATTCAAATCAATAAACTCTTTTACATTGTAGAAGCACTGGTGCAGTAGGTAATTTTAACCGCGGCTTTTAAGTGATTCAATTGAATAATATTTTTATGTGTTTGGGGAGGGAATTATATAAAATTATTCCCGAACAATATGGCCGTTTTAGGCGAAGAGTGGTTGACACTAAGACGACGAATATTATGCCCATTGAGATTATTATGTTCGTGAACAACAGTTTTGTATGAAGTAAGGATGACACTTCAATAATTCAGTCTCAACAATCACATCCGTTTCATAAATATAAATGCAGGGAAGTGTTAAAATATTTAATTCCTTAAATAATGGTTTACAAGAATTACAAATTATCCAAACAATCCTCTTTTGAATTATGAAAGTTTGGATGATCTGGCAGGAATTGCCTCAGAAGATAACACAGTAACGTAAATGGGAGTGCGTCATATAAACAGTATAATACTTCTAATTAAATAAAATTATTCCTTCTCTTCATTTTAGTGAATATAATCCTGTAAGAATATATCTGAGCATTATTCATTATTTCCCTGCATATAAGTAGTGAATATTTTTGTCGAATTTGTCACGGAATATTACATCAATTGCACTACATGTCTTTGAAATTTCCATACTTATAACGAAATGAGAGAATTATCAGACAATATATACATTGCATTATCATACTGGAGCAATATTTAACATAATAATAGAGTATAGCAAGAATTAAGTGAAAAATTCTAGTTCCGCAAGCGGTACGCAGCAAGAAACCTTTGTTTTAACACTGAACGCATTTTCATGTTTTCCCAGCTGATTAACAAGGATGTAAACTATTTCAAGTAGTGATTTAAAAATTTTCAAAGATGGTATTTTGAGAAATTAAAAATAAAACGTATGATCTTGAACATGTTAATTTTTTTCCTTCTTGACCAATGTCATATAGCTTCTCACTTTCCACGCTGGTAGTAACTCATTTGTTAGCCGTATCTTTCAACCTTTCTCTTCCTTTATTTCTTTGCCTTTTATACATATTTTCATATTCCGCCGCATCGCCATTCGCAACGTTGTCTTCTCCACATAAATATCTACTGTATTCCCGTATAAACATCAAGTGCATCAACAGATGTAGTGCTGCATACCTCACTGAACCTCAATAAACAAAATCTTGCAAACAGTAACTTCTTTCCCTGTAATATATTTCAGAGCGCTCTACTCCATTCTTCTCACCCGTACGTGAGTATTGGGAGGATTGCTCCTTTTTAAAATTGCAAAAATTGACATCGCCTAATATGATATTTACTCATACCGAAGTAATGAATAATATACTTTCTTGGCCTTACATATGTTACGTGCCCTGCAAATTTCATACCTCTATCCAGTTTCAAACCCAAGTATATATGTTTACGTTTTATATGTAACTTTCCTCCATTGAGCTTAATTATCCGTGATTTCTTTTGGACCTTTAGTTTTCCGAAAACCATGGCTAGAGTCTTCGCTGTAGCAATTTGCAATTTGTCTCTCGTGCACCACACGTTGATGCGCTTCGTTCCCCTTCCTCTCTAAATCTCTTCTGCTTTTACCCTTGTAATAGAGAACTATGTCATCCGCATATGCAATATCTTATAAACTCTTTCTCACATTTATGGCAATAAACTAATTATAGTTATGTTCCAGTAAGTGCGACCCATGGGGACAATCTCTTTCTGATGTCCAAAATATATGTTCGTCTCCCATTCCTATGTAGATTCCCTATCTTCAAAATAACTTGCTATTACATTGTTTATTTCCTTTATTTATTTGGTGTTACTACCTTGTAATATATAATTTGTTATCATCCATAATTTGTAGGACACCTCTGCATTACATATTATTGAATGCTCCCTGTAAATCCGCACCTAAGTTGTCACCTCTTTCGGCAATCCATGATATTAATGTCCTCAATGCATTCTGTGTTGAATACCCTTTCCGAAATTCGTATTGAAAGTTATTCAGTCGTCCTTTTGCTTCACCACATTCTGTCACTCGTTTGACCGACAATTTCTCGAAATGTTTTCCTATGCATGGCCGCATACTTATTGGGCGGTAACTATTTGGATCGTCAATACGTTTACCTATTCCTTTATGAAAAACCCTCATGTGTCCGATTTTCCATTGCTTAGCAATTATGCCCTCTTTCAAGCACATGTTAAATAATTCATGCATTCTTTTCGCATAACCAAGTAACTGAATTGTATAAGTTCATTTGTCAGTCCATTTATTCGGGACTGTTCCTTTTTAATAATAATTTATTAGTTTGCTAGTGAGCAATGCTCTGTAGCAGATAGAAACGAATACATACATAATACAATAATACGAGGTTAAAAAACAAATCATCAATATTTATAAAAATATCTAATACACACACAAAAGGAATAAAACGCGTAGAAAATTACTACACTGGTTACAACTAGAAAGAAATTAGATTTAAGAAATTAATTGTCTTCATGAGGCTCATATGTGTGTATTTTCACTTACATATACAAACACATTTTCTCTTTAAAACAGTTACAGAAACACACACTTACGTACAAACACGCTCAATATACACATATTTGTCATTACTCCTCCTATACCCTTAACGTAAAAGTAATTGCTATAACATAAATAAAAGAAATTAATAACTATAAAAAATTAAACCAAAGCAGGGTTGCTGAGAACAATCATGAACACTTCACTACACATCACTACACTTCACTGCACTTCACATATGATCCTATTTCGACGAACCAAGAAGACGGTTGTGGAAACATTTTACTATTTTTGGTAAGTTCGAAAGAGTTGCTTTCTTAATAGACGTACTGCATCGTCCATTTCTTCCTGTGTAAATTCTTTGAACACGTCGTCAGTGGTATCCTGTCTTCTCCAAACTCTCGGTTCTCCAACCCTTGGTTGCATTCTTTGTAATAACAGCCGTCCCGTTTCTGTCCTTCCATCCGTATGTCCTGTCGTTTGTATTAAAGTACTCCATGTGTGTCTTTTTTTAAACTTCTCTTTCCCGATCCCGTATGCCACTCCCCATACGCACTTTCGAATACTCTGTTATACGAAATCTTCGCAAGTTTCTAGTTTCTTTTCATTTATTATCTTTTTGAATCCCCGTTGGGCGAATACATTTCCTCAGTCCATATTTCCGACTCTCCGCATCATTTTGCACGTTGCCATCTTCTCCATGATTTTGCGCGTTTCTCTTTTTACAAAATCTAGGTCGCCTCTCCACCATTAATTACCCTCCATCTCTCGTGTGCGCTTCCTTGGTGCACATTTGGACGCCAGTCTCAGTAAACTTAATTGTAATTCATTGACTCCCTCTTCTACTGTATCTTACTACTTCAATTTGTGTCTAGATCTTTTGAATTTCTGTCTTAAGTGTCTATATTTTTGATTTTTTGTTTGTTATGTTTTTAAATTGTTAGTGGAAGGAACAGTTACATATTAATAAACGTTTCTCTTTTAGATTTGTCTATTAATATTATGTCTGGTTTATTATGATCAACTTTTCTGTATGGAATTATTTGCTTATCCCAGCACAGGGTGGCGTTTCTATTTTCCGGGACCGGTAGTGGAACGAATTAATAATATGGGGTACTGTTACAACTAATTTACAGTTTTTAGTCAGCTGAAGGAAAATTATTTTGGCTACTTGATTGTATTTGTAGCTGTAGTCCAGAGGAACGAGTACTTGACAACCCAAAATAGTGTGATGAATTGTTTCATAGCAAGTGTGGCATGCTTTACACAATCCATCGATAATTTCACACCGAGTTTCTCTTTTGTTATACCCAGTTGGGATTGCTTGATCCTGTGTAGCACACATGAACCCTTCGGTAGCTCATTCCTGCCAGAATGGAGCCAGATAAGGGCTATTTATAGATTTTTGACCGAATATTGCGGTTTTGACATGATTAGTGATTAGGCGAGAAATGCCAGAGTGGAGCCATGGGTTTTTCCCATGCGGTGAACCAACCCCCCTCAAAAACACCTATGCCGACACTAAGCCACTTGGAAAAACACAGGTGGTGAGAGCACTCCATCCCCCAAATTCACCTATGCCGAAACGAAGCCACTTTCCCAGGAGGTGGGGGGTGGTGGTTTTGAAATCGTTGCGAGTGGACAGGTTGAAAGGAAAAAAGAAGAGAGAAAATCAATCAGGTGCCATAATGGAGCAATAGTGTATTGGAATAGTGGGAGTTGGTGAAGGGAAGGAGGAGGTGGTCACGTCACACGCAATCAGGCGTAATCGAAGCATTTGGGAGAGAGTGGTATCGAAAAAGAAAAGGAAGAGAGAGAGAGAAAAATGGCGTAATCGAAGCGTATGGTTGTTTACGACGAAAAAGCACGGTAAATGAAATGGATGCCATACTGTGTGTCTGAGAAGAAATCCTTGCGTAGAGTGAAATGATGGCGATTCTTAGTGGGATCTTTAAATGACTATTCTTTTATTTTATTTCAATGACGTAGTATGTGTATGTCATAATTTTTTTTGCAATGACGTACTATGACGTTTCTTCGTCGAATCGAATGCAATATGCGTGGCATTGCATACGATACATACGATCACGTGTTGAATTGTTTTTGGTGACCAATACCTATGTTTATAATAATGCGTTTTATTGTCAATTGTAATGATTAGTATTGAAGGGGAATGAAAAGCCAATTCGAATGTCAATTGTTATCGTAATAATGTTTTGTTAATTTTTTTTACAATTGAATAGGAATGAAATCCAATTTGGAATTATAATAATAGTTTGTTATAGTAGGGAAAGTGGCTTCGTTTCGGCATAGGTGAATTTGGGGGATGGAGTGCTCTCACCACCTGTGTTTTTCCAAGTGGCTTAGTGTCGGCATAGGTGTTTTTGAGGGGGGTTGGCTCACCGCATGGGAAAAACCCATGGCTCCACTCTGGCATTTCTCGCCTAATCACTAATCATGTCAAAACCGCAATATTCGGTCAAAAATCTATAAATAGCCCTTATCTGGCTCCATTCTGGCAGGAATGAGCTACCGAAGGGTTCATGTGTGCTACACAGGATCAAGCAATCCCAACTGGGTATAACAAAAGAGAAACTCGGTGTGAAATTATCGATGGATTGTGTAAAGCATGCCACACTTGCTATGAAACAATTCATCACACTATTTTGGGTTGTCAAGTACTCGTTCCTCTGGACTACAGCTACAAATTCAATCAAGTAGTCAAAATAATTTTCCTTCAGCTGACTAAAAACCATTATCTGGCTCCATTCTGGCAGGAATGAGCTACTCCCTTCAGTCTCTATGTGGAGTTGGCCATATTTCAGCAATAAAGTTGATCCTCGCTTGTCAACATTGGTATCCTGATGAGAATTCGGTAATTGCCCATACAAGGGTCTAGCAAGCCATTTTGCACCACTGGATTTGATATCATTGATAGATAGTTCAAATTTTTCCGATAACTTTATGGGAGTGTAATATTTATCTAAACGGACAAAGTACTGGTGAAGAGGGTCATGACCACTCTTGAAATAATTTCTTAGTTTTGTAATCTGCGAAGGGCAAATATTTCGTGCGTCTAACAATCTTCTTCCCTCTTCTGCCCATTGCAGAGGAAGACAGTCAACATATCCTTAGGTGTGATGTATTATAAATTTTGTCATAAGAGTACGTGTGTTTCTGTTGTCCATATTTTTCTGATAGTAATTAACTATTTGAAATGTATATGTAAGTTCAGATACTGCATAGCTTTTTATTGCCAGAATCAGCTTTTTAGTATTTAATTGCGTCGAAAATTGAAATGAGCCTTTTCTCATACTTGTTTTGGGCACGCTTTTTGAGATCTAAGTGGTCAAATTTGCGATTTTGTAGGAAGCCAAGATACTTATAATTTTTATCTGTTTCTAGACATTTTATGATTCAGTTGACACTCCATAAAGGACTGAATAATTCTTTGTATCCATTAATACTTTCTGGATTGAAATCCTAACATACTTAATTGAATTTGTTCAATTTATAGCACATTCGACCTTCAACATCGAAAATCTTGAAAATTTAATTATTCAAGAATAAAATGTGGGAAAGATCAGATTCACGAATTCTATCATTTCACAAATAAAAAATTTAAAAAATGACATACTTACGCTTCTCGTCTCCAAACTCTTACGTAAACTTTTGCGCCCTAAAACACACAGAAGTATAATTGTATTTCAGATACAGAAATCATAAGATCTTAAAGAGGAGCAGTTTAATTTTTAATTTGAGGTTACAGAGGAAGTGATAAAGCAAGTGCTAAAAAACTAACACGACGTAAAATAAAATCATTCCACAAATGTAAACGGATGTCATCAATTCTTAATTGATATGAAACATTTGTTTTAGAGCGAATTTTCTGTGACAAAAATACATCAATAGGAAGTATTAGACGAAAGCAATTGAATCGTGATTATTTCGACTTTTTTATTTTAAAACAGCGTAACAAATTTATTCTTCAATTTTGAAGTGATCGAAGCGTTTCGTATAATAGAGTGTACAGTAATAATCAGTGAAATATGCAGCAAAAATAAGTGTAAAATATTATAGGGATATAAAATCCAATTCTTGTCAAAGAAAGCTCCTTTATTTGCGGCTTGCATAATTACATGGTATTGCACTGAAACTTGAAACATTGTTGTTACAAAAATTGCCTCATTTTGAAAATAATGTAGACATTTTCAAGGTATTCATAATTTATATTAATGAATATTACAATTTTTGAAATATGAAATATGTGATTGAAGATTCAGTCGTTATTTGGAAAACGATACCAATCTCATAATTTTGGATGATGTTTATTAAGTAAATTTTTTGAATATTTAAACTGAAATTTGAACATCTCCCTGCGGATCAATTTGGCTGGCTAACAACACCGATTAAATTTCTCGAAAATTTGTCTGCCAACTCTGAACGCGATAGTTTCAACCCTTCTCAAAATAATGTTCTGCGATGCTGTTATACGCGCAACCCTTTGGCAGGAGAAGAGGAGCAGGATACGTTCGTGGGAAACCATAGTGCGTTGCAACGTTGACTTCATTGAAGAAGAATCGTAAATTCCAGAAGGAAGTGCGAAATGCGGATCGGAGGAGGCGGTTACGGGAAAAGTATCTGAGAGCTCAAAAGGCATATAAATCATAAATCACGGATTAGAGAAAGGAAGCAGGAGTGCTGGGAATAATGTCTGGAGGGATCAATCCAGCGTAATGTTTGGGGACATCCCTATGTTATAGGGCGTGATAAATTAAAAGGAGCGACGATTTTGAATAATATTAAGCGGAAGGAGATCTTGATGCGAGAATGGCTGGACATCGGTCAAGTTCTCTTGGATTCATTATTAGGGACGAGGAAAACAGTCGAGAAAATCAGACGGATTATAGATGTAGAATGTTATGAAAGTTGGGTAATAAGGGGCGGACGTAGAGGCCACCGTGACAGGTATATGACAAAATAAGAGCGGCAGTTACTACAACGTAACTAACGAGATGCTCCAATATATATTTGGATCGTATGAAACAGCGTTAACTAGTCTTTTAAACGACTGCTACAAAGGCGTGGAAGATAGGAGTCATACGTGTCTTCCTCAAAGATAGAATGCGTGACAAAAACCTGTGCAAGTCATACCGGCCAAACACCCTGCTGCCTGCGATTAAGAAGATGCTTAGTAAGCTAATTGCAAAGGAGCTGTACAGTAAGATGATGCCATACAAATTTAGTCAAAGGCAATTTGGGTTTGTTAAGGGCCGAGGTACGGCGGACGTGGCCAACTATGTAGTGAAATTGATAAGAAAAAAACACATAAATATATGCTGGCGGTAAGTGTTGCCTACGAAGGGGCATTCGATAGCACAGACGTAGGTGGCGCAGGTGTGTTTGCAAAAGTTTGACTTGCGAGATAAAACGAGGAATCTCATAAGGTCATTTTTTGAGCATAGACATGTTTTATTAGATATCAGGGATGTGAGGACCATACGTACGTAAAGGCAATCCACAGAGAAGCAGAGAGAACAGTCGTCTCAAGTTGAAGAGGAAGGCAAGGGAAATGCTTGAGCGTTTTGAAGATATTAGTGAGTTATACAAGCTACGTATCTACAGGACTAAAGCGATGGACGTGGTGTTCGGTTTTCCAAAAAGAGAGAAGGCCCCGATTTTTTATCTAAGAATTGGCGCCTATGATTGGTAAAACGTTTCAAGTATATGGGTCTATTATCTGACAATACGCTGACTTCTGTGGAGCATGTACACTACCTCCAAGAAAAGGCGAAACGACTGTATTACGTCCTACAAAGTTTAGGAATAAGTAAACACAATATCAGTGCAAAAGAATTAAGATGTCTATTCGTTGGAGCGATATTGCCAATCATCTCCAATTGTGCAAGCGTGTGGAAAGACTGGGTTAATTCGCTAGATCGAACGGTGGTTGAGTAACCTGCAACGGACGTGTTTGATACACCGAAGCAGATGCTGGAGCGTATCTACAAAGGTCCTAGATATACTCTTAAGGATTTTACCAATAGTTCTGGCGATTCAAAGGCATGCTATGTGATACATGGTGCGGACAGGTTCTTCGATAACGTTTAATGAGAGACGTAATGGAGAGACGATAGAAGGAAAAGTTAAGGGATGGCATGCAAAACTAACTAGGAAGTTAATGTTTTTCTGGCAGTTACGGAGGGATGTGGCTATCGCTTTAACTTGACGGATTCAGAGATATGCTGTCGTGGAATGGGCGTGGAGGATGTTGAACATATTCTCTATGACTGACAGTACAACGATGCCGAAAGCGGGGAACTGATGATTATATTAAGGAGGGAAAGAGTATACGTGACAAAAATTGGAATAAAATCTTATCCCACACAGAGAAGACATTTCAAGAATTTCAACACATTGTTACAAGAATGTTACATATCAGATATATAATCAAAAGGAATATAATCAAAAGATATATAATCAAAAGATAGAGACAAAAGGAATTCCAACCCGGGTAATATCCCAGTGATGAGGAACCGGGTGTATCAGTCACTAGAAATGAAAAACAGAAACATGTTCTGAAATAATATATATTAGTTAGAACGTTTTCGTGTAACGGATTGCAACACACCACTGAGGTGCTATGAATGCTATAGATATGGGTATCAGACCGAAGCCTTTCGAGAAAAAATAGATATTCGCGGCCATTGCACTGCTATCGATTGGTAGGTCATAGATATACAGAATGTCCAAATAAAAACCAGAAAGCAGTCTAACATGTTTTGTAAGACAAGGGTAGACAGATATTACTAGTAAATGCGTACTTAAAAGGTAAAAATAAGTGTAGAGATGAAATACGGTTAATCGAAAATATACTAGCAACATATGAAGGTGAAAAAATAGCAAAACGTTTGGATGCGAATGGTAGATCGCCTTTATTGGGAGACGATAAGACGCATGGAAATGGAAAGTTGCTGGATACTCTAATAATTAAATAGGGATTAGCTTTAAAGAATGACGAAAAAGCAAAACGGGCAAGTCAGTAATAGAATAACAATAGTAACAGCAGAGGTGGTGAGGGATGCATGTGAACGGTGAGTGGAAGAAAATGTAACCTCCGATCATAAGTATATTTTGTTCAAGATAACCACTGAGAGAATTGAATAAATAAAACATCAAGATTTGCTGATGTTACGGAAGGTAAATATAGAACTGTTTCAGTGTTATTTGAGGGGTGCGATGTGGCCGAATGTTGAGTTAAACCTTAATGAGGAAGTGGATTATTGCAGTTAACAATACTGAGAGGCGCAGCGCAATGTTCTCCAAAGCTTGGAACACGAAGACAACCTGGGCAGATTTTGTAGAAAAATGAACTGGATTACATAAAGAAGAAACGGGCAAAAGCAAGGAGAAAATACCAGCGACTGAAGAAGCAGGGATGTGTTGGCAGAAACGGAGTATAAAATGATATTGCGAGAATATCGAAAAAGGATCAAGGAATGTAAATTGGAGTCGTGGAAAGATTTTGCAATGAAAAGAGTAAGGGTATAAAATGATACGAGGGTATCCCATATTTAATATCACGGGAAAAAATGAAGTTAAAACAAATGTGGAGAACATTGCAGTTTGGGGAACATAAAACAGGATACTGGAGGGATATTGGGGGGAAATTGTTACCAAGAATAGGAAAAACTGAATATTGTGAAAGACAAAAAGTGAACTTAGAAGAATATGTTGTGATAACAGAAGAAGAAAGTGAGGAAAGAAATCTTTATTCGTTAGGAAAAGTCCGGATTATAAAAGAATAACAAATGAAATAATAAATGCAAGTTACCCTGTTCTTTGCAAAAAAAGTACTTAATTTCTCACACAGGTGCTTTTATAGACTGTCAAAACACAGATTTACATTTAATCAATGTTTCTTTATTTCATCCATTATGTTAAAAGTGAAGGTTGACAATTTAACATAATAGATGAAATAAAGAAATATTGATTAAATGTAAATCTGTGTTTTGACTGTCTACAAAGGCATGGTGCTACCTACGTGAGAAATTGATCAGATAGTCAGAGAAAGTATGATTGTGTACATATTAAGTACTTAAGTTGTTCAATTTATGTATTGAGCAAGACAAATTCTCGAAGGCGTGGAAAATGGAACAGGTAAGGTATTTTACAGGCAAAAATAGAAAGCAGAATGACTTAAATTCGTACAGATCAATAAACCTTTCGCCATGTTTTGGGAAGTTTTGGGAATGACAAAGATGCAAAAAGTAAAGAAATGGATTGAGGAAAATGGAATATTGGTTGACAATGAGTACGAGTTCGGGGAAAAACGATCAAAAATTGATGCAATAAAATAATTATTATTGTAGGTAGAAGAGGACAGAGAAGCTAAGAATGGCATTGTTTATGGACAAGAAAGGGGAGTTAAACAATGATACACGCTAAGGAGTGTTACGTATACTAAAGGACAATAACATTAATGGTTATATTTATAACATTTTGGCAAATTATTTTGAAATTAGAATATCTTACCTACAGATGGGGGATGAAATAATGACGCAGGAAATGGATAAGGGCTGCCCGCAGGGGTTCCATAGTGGACCAGTATTTTGGAACTTTGTTATTGATGGTATGATAAGAACAATACGAGAAGTAGGTTACAATACATTCATTTTTTTTAATTCTTCTAGGATGAGACCCCATTCCGCATTGTCAAATTCGCCTTTTATATCCATAAACACGCAGAGCTTATACCTCTTTTCTCTTTCCGCTGCCATCCTGATCAATCTTTAAACTACACCTTCCGTACACAGTCCCCTTCGAAAACCATACTGAGTTGGGTGCAAGCATTCGTTTTTCTCTATATGTTCCACAATCCTGGGCGTAAAACTTTTATCGAATATTTCCCCTAATGAGGGTAAAAGAGATACAGGCGATACGATTTATAATTAGATTGATCCCTGTATTTTCCTTTAAAAAATAATTTCAGGAGACTCACTTTCCACACAGCAGGAAAAAATCCTACATAGTAGCATATGTTATATATCTTGTGAAATGATATTATTATCCGTCCAATATACAATTTTACCATCTCATGACTTATACGATCGTATCCAGCACTTTTCCCATTTTCTTCTATTTCTTTCTTGGAAATTTATTCTTCCAACGGTAAATGATATTCAAGCTCTTCTTTCCCCCAGGGGACTTACATCTAGTAAGTACGTGTTTGGCAAACACGGGGCACCGAGCTGAGTCTGGCATTACTTTCACTTACTTGTGCCAACATCTTTCCTTTCTCTTTCGTGACTTTCCTTGGGTACCTCTTGTTCATTTCGATCCCGACACTATTAGGGCTAGGGTATCTTTAATTTTCCTCATTTTTGTCCCCCCTCATTTTTTGTCCTCATTGTTTAACGCGGGGAGAGTCATGTTGGCCTACCTAGTGCGTAACTGCATTTTCCCTACCTGTACAAGTTTTTAGGGCTCCAATGACCTTTGATGTTGAAGAGCCGTAAAGCCCCACAAAAAATCAAGTTCTTCTTCTGTAACCTGGGATGCTTCTTCTTTTACTTTCAGGATCTTCTCTGTCATATATTTACCCATATCTACCCATTCAACCGTTTCTCCTGTCTCATAGTACTCCATATTTCCCGGCTTCGTAACTTCTGTCGTCCAATAGCGTAAATTTATACCCCATAAATTCATGATAATCTTTGTTACAAACTCGCACCAATAACTTTTCTTTTCTTCCAGTATCTTTGTTTTATACATCTGAAGGCTACTCTTATACCTTATTTGCAGATTCTGTTTTATCTCGTCCTTTACTCTCCGTCTCCGATACTTACGTCTCGCTCGGTTCTTCTCTTTCTTCAATGATATTAAATCTTTACACCACTGTAGTTTCCCACATAGGTATCCATTACCACGCTTCCCTGCATATGTACAAACGTCTCTTAAAACCTATAGTTGTAGAATATCTATACTCTGATATAATTAATCTACCTCATTTAATATCATTATCTTGTTTGCCATCCATATTTTCAATTAACTTATCCCATCGCATGAGACGGTAGATTAGATCATCATTCGTCACCATCATATTCCACCTATTCCGCATATTCCCCTTCATTTTATATACTATTTCCACGTGTTCACTATGAATATTAGTTCCTTCCATCCAATTTTCCAAACTTTGGAACAGTACGTGGAAACGTACAGTACGTGGAAACGAACATCCTCTGAAGTAAATCTTATGGTCCGTATATAGTCAAACATGCATTAAAAAATTTAAAAAACACGGAGCCCATGTATGAAAAAAAGTTAGCTTTTTTTTACTTTTATGCAATAGCATATTTATCTCGCTTCGTCAGTGGCGTGTAAAAGCTGAATCATCATTCAAATTGTCTTCAGTATATGCACTAGTTCAAATTTTATACTGCATATTTATACGTATTCGAACTGAAGATGCATGTTCCTGCATATTCTGGGACAGGTTCGTAATTCTGCATATTTGTGGATAAATGAAGTAAGTTTCAAAATTTTGCATTAATTTTTTCATGTCAATATTGTGGTTTTTAGTTAATTAGGTTCCCATCTGATGTTTTTTAAATTAAGTAATGAACATTGTGCTGGAAATCTGTTCACTCATAGTTTTTTTAATTGAACCATGAACAGATTATGATTCATTCTTTTTTCTAAAAAAAATAAATAGATAATTTAAATTACACTTTTTTGTTCTTAGGATAATAAATGACAAATACGGTTATGCTTTTTTTTGCTGTAATTAATAATTAAGTCGAATGTGAATTGTGGTTATGCAGTTCATAATTATAATTTAATTATTATCTTAAGTATTCACATACAAAATTAATAAATAATTATATTGTGCAGTAAATGTTGATATTCTTAAGGTTAATTGAGGATTTATCTTAAAATAAAATATAACTGGAAATTGTATATTGAATATTTTATGACATGAAAATTTTATTAATGTACGTATTATTTCTGATATAATAGTTCCTTCAGATTTTCACTAACAAAAATTGAATTAAAAATTATAACCAATTCGTAATAAAATATGAATGGTTGAAGTGAACATCTTAACTTCACATCATTTATCGTGGCATATAAAAGCAGGAATATACTGAAGTTATTTTAGTGATATAAAATGTTTACTAACAATTCAGAATGTATTAATGTACTTGTTATTTTTAACGATCAAACTCTTATAAACAACACCATTCTAGAGTTAACTTTAGTATTTTAGTGACATATAATACTCACAATGCACATGAGCACATAGCAAGTATTATCACAATATATCTATGAACCACTGTTCACGTAAAACTATACATGTTGCCAGCGAGAGAGATGTCGAATCACACTCTCTGCCTCAATGCAAATCTGCGGCAACCAGTGGCAATGCCAGAGCAAGCCCCATGTACCATTAAACACTTCCTCTTTACAAGTCACAATCGGAACTCAGAAGATTACCACTGTAACCAATCTTAGATTCATTATAACACTACATTTTAATCTTAATCATTAGATCAAGATGCGATGCCTTGGCCAGTTATTTCTTCGGTTATTATCTCTGGGTTCCATTTTATGTCATCAGCTTTGCTCGACACAGCGCGTTTGGTACACACCACGCCTTCAGATTTTTTGTAA
>NNCF01126685.1:155031-184053 GCA_002313205.1 Laupala kohalensis
TATATATATATATATATATATATATATATATATATATATATATATATATATATATATATATATATTGAATATGTATGATATATATTAAAGCGTATTAAAATTCTGGAAAACACTCGTTTGAACCCATTCCCTTACCAAATCGCTTGAAATGACGTAACACTCCGACTCATCCTTTACATATTTGAACAACAAGAAAACCTTGAAAAAGGTTCGAACTGGAGAAGAAATTCTCCCAAGGACAAAAAAATCACTGTTCAGTGATTTCGTCAAATTTCATTAAACATTAAATATCGTATAAAGTGCGTGCGCCAAAGGTGTACCATGCTCTTAGGGGGACACTTTTCTCTATTCTCCTATGAGTTGACCTACCATTTTGTTACATGTCAGCATATCCTCGAACGTAGTTGCATTCTATCGGTATTTTGAGAAATGACATGTCTAGGAGGTATGGTGTGCAAACTACTAATCGTTCTGAGATGTAATGTTGTCTGTTGTAAATTCCTCATTGTTTGTAATATTATGTCCAAATATGCATTATTGAATGCTCCTCTCATTTCCATAAATATTATATTCTCTTTCGTGGTTTCAGATCATCTAACAGTCGAAGAACAGCATCTTCTGTGCCCGTCTCTTTCTTAATACATAATGTCCATTATCCAACTTTCCTTCTACATTCCAGTGCGAGCCATGGCCTCCTCTATTTGTCGCCTCATAAATTCTCAATCCTCTGCCTTCCTCTTCCAATCTCTCAGTTGTTGCAAATTCCAAGCATCCTTCCGAAGTGCATCCTCCGCTATCTGTTTTTAGGTTTTCCCCTTGGTCTCTTCTTATGTATTCTTTCTTAGAGTGCTTTCAATGGTATTCTATGATCAGACATTTTTTGTACATGTCCAGTCCATCTTTGTCTTTGGAATTGTATGTATTTAACTACATAATATTCCTTGAACATGTCCCTTAATTTTCTATTGTATCTTATACACCAAATTTCCACTTCTTGTTTTGGCCCGAATATCCTTCTTAAGATTTTTCTTTCAAATACCAATAACTTTTCTTTCGAGATTGCTCCCAGAATC
This sequence comes from Laupala kohalensis, assembly GCA_002313205.1. Lineage (NCBI taxonomy): Eukaryota > Metazoa > Arthropoda > Insecta > Orthoptera > Trigonidiidae > Laupala > Laupala kohalensis. The sequence continues at coordinate 156,105 of NNCF01126685.1, forward strand.
CAGGTCTCGCATCCATACGTTAACACTGGTCTTATAAGTGTTTTATAGATCTTTATTTTGCTCCTTCGACCAAGTAGTTTATTTCTTAATAAAGTCTGCAGAGAAAAGTAGGCTTGGTTTGCGAGAAACACTCTCTTTTTAATCTCGGCTGCATCATCATAATTATTGGTAATCTCTGTACCTAAGTATTTGAACGAAGAGACTAACTCTATATTTATGACACCAATGTCATATTGTACAAATTTATGGCTGTTTCGTGCCAGTATCATAGCTTTTGTTTTATTTATATTTACTTCTAGACACATACCCTTTACTACTGCCTCCAATTTAATATACTGCTCATTGACATCTTTTCGGCTTCTTCTTAGTATGCATAGATCATCTGAATACATTTGAGTTTGAGTAATTCTATTAATGATAGTTCTCGTTGGATCAATATCCAATTGCCTAATGACTTTTTCTAGAGCCAAATTGAAAAGCATAGGTGCTAAGCCGCCACCTTGTTTTAAACCATTACTTATGGGGAAGGAGTCCGTGACCACTGACTGCACTCTTACTAACCATTTTGTGTCCTGCATCGATAGTTTCGTCAGCCTTATCAACTTATCTGGAATTTTGAAATATTTCATTGTATCATACAGTTGTTGTCGAATGATACTATCATACGCTTGCTTGAAGTCTATGAATATTTGGTGTACTTCTATATTGTATTCCTTACATTTATAAAGTATGCGCCTCAACGTGAATATTTGATCTACATTAGATCTACCTCTACGGAAGCCTGCTTGGTATTCTCCAATTTCTCCAATTTTCAACATATGGTGTTAATTTTCCATGTATCAGTTTAGTAAGGATTTTATAACAGTATTAAGCAGGCTGATACCTCCATAGTCCTTGCAAAATAGTTTGTCTCCTCTCTTGTACACAGGACAGATAACGGTGGTATTCCATGCTTCAGGCACAACTTCTTCCATCCATACGTTTCTTATAATATAATAGAGCTATTTACATAGATGCTCTTCTCCATATTTAAGCAGTTCTGCGGGGATATTGTCACTTCCTGGGGATTTGTTGTTATTTAATTTATTTAAAGCAGCTTTAGAATCTTCATATGAGGGTGGTTCAATATCCATCTGTTACTTGAAGTTGTTCACTAGTTGAGACGTGTACAAGTTGTTCACTTTTGTTCAGTAGTCCTTAAAAATATTCTAGCCACATTTCTTTAACTTTCTCTTCATTTCCAATAATTTCTCCTTTTTGTTCCTACAAAGTTGTGTCCTCGTCTTATATCCTTTCTTCATTAAATTTATTTATCCGTAAGCTTCTTTTAGATTGCGGTTGTTAAAACTATCTTGAATTGTATTTATACTTTCCCCTATACTTTCTTTTTTAACAACTTTTTCGCTTCTCTTCTACGTTTTTCATATTTTACCTGTCTTGCACTTGTGTGCCTCTCTATCATGTGCTTATATACTTTGTTTTTCTCTCTAACTATTTCTTCACATTCTGCAACAAACCAATTTTTCTTCCTTGTACTCTTACTTAAACCTATAGTGTTCCGCGCGGCTGCATATATGATATCTTTCAAATACAATACAAATATCTATACAATTCTTTTGTGTACCGTGAACTAAACTTTCTGATATCTTCTTTTGATATTCATTTCTTATATTTCATTTCTGTAATTCTTCAACCATAAATTTCTTTTGTTTTGCACTTCCTTTAAGTCCCCGTACTGCTATTCGGTTGCGATACCTAATCTTAACCAAGTAGTGATCCGAATCGCGGTTTGCTCCTTGAAAAGATCTTACACCGATGACACTACTGGCCCCTCTTTTGTCTATAAGGAAGTGGTCTATATCCTGCCCCACTTGGACTTCTCCACTTCTTTATGTTTGTCATTGTGAATAAAACAAGTAGAGGACATGACCATATTCTTACTCCTTGCTAGATTGATAAATCTTTCTACATTGTCATTCGTTCATTATGCAGGTTATACTTTCCTATTGTTCCCTGATACATGATTTCTTTCCCTGATACATGATCTATTTAAGCATTAAGATCTCCTAAAATAATTTTAACGTCATGGCCGGGTGATATGTCATACCACCTTCCTATTACATGATAGAACAGTTCGTTATCTATTTCATCTTTTACATTTTTAGGCGCATGGACATTAATAACTGTCAGGTTGAAGAATTTTGTTTTCAGTCTAATAATACACATTCGTTCATTAATGGGTTTGAAGTCAATTATGTTACTTCAAAGGTCTTTATGTACAACAAAGGCGACACGGAATTCTTTACTCCCATTCTTTTCCACTGAACAGTATAGTAGAATTACCTGTATCCATAACACCTTTCCCTTCCCAACGAGTTTCTTGAATTGCTATGATATGAAATTTGTAGACATCAAGCACACGCATTAAATTCTTTAGCTCACCAATACTATTAGCACTTCTCAAATTCCATGTTCCGATATTCATATCCATAATTCTTTGCCTGATTCGTTTCCTATTTAGTATTGCAATCCGAGGCTTCTCCTGAGGTTCCTTAATCTCATTAATTTAGAAGCAACGGAAGATCAGGCCATTGCTCGACTCCATTTGTAGTTTCCCACCTAACAGCCTATGAATTTGCTGTTGGTTTTCTGTCAGGGTTTTCCCTTCCCTTAGCATTTGGGGATCCCTCCCCTTCCTGCAAGGTAGCAGGTGGTAAAGAAATAGGAATGGCTGGGGAAGATAGGTCGTTGTGGAACACACTTCGTTTGATACCTTGGCAGAATCCTGTACGGCTTGTGTGGCCGTGCAGGTAGCTACCACCGGCATAGCTCTCTGCTTCATTGGTACGCACAAACTTTCCTTGCCGTTCCAAATAATTCATTAGTCTTTTGTGATTTATTTATCAAATATCTTCCCCTGGGACGGCACCAGAGGCATTAGTTCATACGACACTGGTTTACTTGAGTGTCTTGTCATATCTTTCATTCATGATATTACTCTCAGAATTTCCATACATCTGGAAGATATCCCTTTTTGTACAAATATTATATTATTTCTACCAGAAATCACCATAAAATTCTACTATAAAATAGTAATCATAGGTTATCCCATCTTTGCTTGGTACCTTTTTCCCTTAGTTCCTTGACCAATTTCCTCAATTCAGTCAGGATCATCCAGTTTTCTCTTCCTTTATCATCTCTTCCATAGCTCACTTCATCACTTCTCACTACGTTATCTCCAAGTAAGATTCTTAGTATTCTATCTCCTATCTCTTCCGTGATCACAGATGTCTTCCCTTGCTCATATTTCTACTCCATATCTCCATCCTTGTCACCTTATTCGCTGCTTATTTGAATCGGAGTTTCCAACATGCTTTTCATTTTTAAATTTTCCCAATCCTGCATCTTCACCTCCTTCACATCTATCTTAAACTCTATCTGCTTATCTACGTATCTTCTGAACACTTCTGCCTCATCCATCCTCTTGTCTCCTCTTCGATAATTCTCTTCGCAACGTATTACTCTTTTCCTTAAGATACGTAGGAAATATCCGTGCGGTTCCTCTTGTTTGTTCCTCCTCGCACTCTCTGAATTCCTTAAGTAAATTGAGTTGAATTTAAAGTATAGATTCCTCCATATTCTCTCTACCATATTCATCACATCATCTCTATTTCTTCTTTCCTATCTTATTTATTTAATCAAGTAACTCTCATTATTCTTTGCTCATCCGTCTTGCTATCTTCGATTTTTTGGTTTTTCCCTTTTTCCGTCAACTGTATCCCCGCACGTTCTCTACTTCGTTCACAAACTTTCACCCTTCTATCTAAAAATCTCGCATTTTTCCGTTATTTTCAACTATTTTACAGATTCATCAAGTGACTATATACGTTTTTGTCCATTTATCTTTATTAGCAGCAAAACATTGTCCAATATTAGTTTCTCCAGTGCCCGTCTTCGTTTATTCGTCACCCTGTAACACATTCGTAGTCGATACATACCATACAAATCACCTCGTCCTCCTCATTTCTTTCTCCATTTCTCCTCAAGATTTTCTCCATTCTATCCATGCATTCCTTTATATCTGTAAAATATTGACAATACATATTCCCCAGAACAAAATTATATTTCCCTGTAATGGGGATGTATTTATCAAGAACCGGTATTCTCACTTCTGTATAGTTTAGAATCACTGCGCCCACGGACTCTCCTTGAACACTATCCTACTCTTTATCGATATGTATACGTAACTTAATTATTGCAATCGTTACAAATTAAACATAATAGTGCATAATATAAGTTATTATCAATGTTCAGCTGATTTTTAACCTAAAATAAAATAATGAGAGATTCCCTCCCCCTCCTCAACTTTATATTAAAAAGAACCTGAAAAATAGACAAAGAGGTAAGTGAGGTAAGAGCGGGTTAGAGCAGAGTATGACAACGACACTTCAGTTGTAATTAAAAAATATTTTATGTAAAATAAGGGAGATCATTTTCTTCTTAATTTTGAAATACATTCTTTAAACAAGTGTAAGAATTTTTCTTCTTTATAGTTAGGGAGCAAATGGGCTTCTTTTAATTTTTAGCTGATTTATGTGAAATGCAGGTAAAAAATTAATTTCTTATTATAATGGATACATTTAAACTTTTTTGAATTACCTTCTTAACTAAATACTTAATTTAAAAATTACTTAATAGTTTCCTCTCTGCACTTTCTCGGTCAGTATCCTAGGTTTTAAATCGAAAATATACTTTATGTTCGATGAATGACTAACCAGGGAAAAACTAGTTATTAAAAAGAATTGCACACTCCTTAGAATGACCACCATTCTCATACGATTAATGTATTCTTTCCAACACAAAGAAGTGCAGATACATTTGATACTATGAAACAAAAATAAACCAGAAAAAAGAAACGTTTTGTATTGTATTACTAAAAATAAATTATTCTCGACGGCAGCACGATAAAAGAATAACGTATTATTAATTGTACGTCAAGCAAGAGCAATTTTTTATTCGTTATTATAAGTAATTTTGTCAAATAAAAGAATAACTTTTTATTCGTCATTCAATTTTAGTCTAATATAAGAATAATTTTATATTCCTCAGTCAAGATAGTCGAATAAAAGAATAACTTACTTTTCGTCATTCAATGTATGTTAAATAAAGGAAAAACTTTTTAATCGTTACTCAATGTTCATTAAATTAAAAAAATATTTATTCGTTATTTCTGCTACGTGAAATAATGAATTATTTTAATATGCTCTTATTCTTTTATTCAAAAGATTGACTTATTCTGATTTGAGCAACCCTGGTAAGAAGTCAGTTTGCAAAAGCTTGTTGGAAAGAGATATGCTTCTTTCTACACGAATAGAATAGAAACTCTACTGTCATTTGCCATCAAAAGCACCTGAGAGTTTGATTTTGTCATTACCGATTCTTAGGCGTATTGTGACAACACACCCTTCCCTTCCCTTCCCTAACAATTTGACATAAAATAATGCTTACTCGTATTTGTGAAACTATTTTACACAGTGTTTCTTACAGCAAAAAGTGTCCATTTTCTTTTACCCAGTCTGACTGGACCAGTCATGTGGAATGAATGATCACCAGAGAAATTGTGCATATTGTAACTGGTACGTTCCGCGTCACTCCTGAGACCAAAGGAACAGTTCTTCACACAAAAGAAGCAATTTCCTTTTGGCGCATTCCGTCTCAGCCTGCAAAGTTTGATCAATGATGCGGCTTCAAGATCAATATTGCGGAAATTCCTTAGCGGCTTGCAGATCTCGGGTATTTTACATTGAATTCGTATAGGTATCAGAGAAGGCTTTGCATATCCAACATTCGGGTAACTATTTATAAATATAAAAGAACCCATTCTTTTTTAATAGCCTACTTATGCTATTTGAGAAAATCTAACATTATAAATAAATTATTATTAATAATCAATGAATTTTTGATTTGATATATAGTAATTATAATATAAAGTTTTACTCATTTGTTTTATGTATATTTCTGAACAAAATAAGGAATAGTTGAAGTAGATTATCTTAAACTATGATGCTTCTGAACTACTTTCGATGTAAATTTCTTTTTATATAACATTAAAGGTAACTTTTTATTCAGTCAATAATTTATATTTAAAACATTCATAAGTTCCAGCACAAGTAAAATAATAATGTACGACGAAAATGAGAACAAAATAAAAATTCACTACCAATATTTCTCTATTTTATGTCTTATTTTTAATGTTTGCAAGAAGCTTGGGTTGCCGGGAAGGAATACAATTGATACTTGTTTGGAGTAGGTGAGGGAAACCACAGCTGAATATCTCACTTCATTTTTCCGGGAGGGAAGTTGAACGTTCTCCCGTGCTCTGGCATGTTGGAAGCAGAGACGCTTCAGCCCTATTCTTTCAGTGCCTATTGCATTCTTTGTGTACTTTTTACTCCTAATAGAGTAAGCATTCGGTACTTTCAAAAAACATTATTATTAAAACAATTCCAAAAACCATAAATTTGAATCTCTATATAGATTTGATTGTCTAGTAGTGATTTATCAAGAAAATTTTTCCTTAAGTACATCTCCTGTTTTGACTTAAAAAGAGAGTAATTTAATAGTATTCTTGGGGTATAAAAGAAAATATTGGACCCGCACCCTCTCTTACCTCGGAGTTTTATACTCCCAAAGACCGCTTGTTAGAGTGCAACCCCATGGTAATGACTTAGTCCCCAACCCTCAAACTCCCAACTCTCCAAAAAATTAATCTTGGGTGGAGAGAATATAGATGAGTAAGTTTTAAAAGTTTCAACACGTCACTGAATCTCATGACTTGTCACGTATTTTTATTTTCCACTTTGTCCCATTCTGTCTATCACATCCAGTCCAACGTCGTCCCTGTCTTTCCTGATAATTGAAGCACGTAAATGGAAAAAATTCTGAGTGCCAAAAACATTATTTTTCTGGAGTCAAAAAATTGATTTAACGCCGCAACTGACTATGGGAAAATCACCACACATTACTTGTTTGATGTAGCAAATAATATTTTTTGAATAAAATTTTATCCAAACTTAAGATGTTTTGTAAAAACCGTTGCAAATGCCAAATAATTAAAATATGGAAAATGTTCTAAGATCAACTTGTGTTCCAAAAACGCTCCAAGAACCCTATATAGTCCCAAAATGGAATGTTACACGCCTAATAACAAATATTTATCCTGAGTTACAACAAACAATTGAAAAAAAATATATTAGAATACCGATTTCCCCGAGTGATGTTGCATTATACACAATACTCTATAATCCTACGAATACAAGGAATAGGCAATATGCTATAAAACATCTCACAAGGAATACCATCCCAAGGCGTTTCTCGCGGTTCTTATATAATATTCTAAATTCATGTTAGCTTCCATATTTCTCTTTCGTGATATTAAATTTTCAGTTTTGTTAATTTCAAAAATTAAATACTGCGAAGGAAACCTAAACAAATTACTTACAGTTTTCAGTATTGTACGGTAATATGATTGTAATTACGATTTATTTTCAAATCCAAGGAGGAGGAAAACACATTACACAGAAAATTGAATATACAAAGTGCATATCGATCCCACAGATATTCCATATGTAGCGAAGCTACTATAAATACCCCAAGATAAAATGTGCAATGGGTTATATAAACTATAAACTATTTATTAACATTTATCAATATTTTACGAACAACAATTAACTGTCTAGAAGCTTCTACAACAAAAGAATTCTACGACAATGATATCTAATAACAAAAGTGACAAGTGAAATAATAATCTAATATTCAACCAATCAAGTACCGTAAAAAACTACTACAAGTGACAGTCGATAGCCAAAAGTAAGTGGAAGCACTTCTACCTTTGACTCCACTAGAGGTGTCACGCATACTTTGCTAGCTCTCGCCATGTTAGTGTCAAATCACATATGCGACGTAAAACGTCAAAATCATGCCAAATGTTAACTGTGACAGTTCTTATCCAACGAGACTTCAATATTGAGAAGCTTTTGAGAAGTTTTTTAACTATTATAAATATCAGTTTCTATATCTTTCGAAATATCATCATGTTCCAAATAAATTAGTGAATTCTTAGTGTGGTTTTGCAAGAATTTCAATGAGGAGTGAACTAAAAGCTTGAACGCTGATCCCAGTGCAAAAAAACAATGAGAAACTGACCACAATCCGAAACAATATTAGAAATTGACTGAGATTGTCTCAAGTATTTAACTTTATTATAACATTCAATGTTTCTAGACATAACCAGTGGACAAATCATTACCGAGACATATGATATTATAATTTAATTTCCACAATCAGACGTACTCAACATACGCTTACCGTGTTGTATTGACATGTTCTAAATTAGTATTATATTTATGCATCATTATTATTCGTGAAAAAAATATGAAAATGATACGATCAAAATTTTGTTAATATTGCTGGTTCATAAATGTGATAATATCGTTTCCATATCTTAAAACTTAAAAATATAGCCAACGGAAAAGGATTAAAAAAATAAACTCTACAAATAAATGAAATTGAGAATGCCTAGATATTATTGCTATTTTGTTTTTTTAGCGTCGATAAGTTTAAAAACTCAAGGAACTTACATTCAAAAACGTCATTTCTCGAGCCAGAGGTGCATCATTAATTTCCAGTTTGTCAAGGTTTATTTTTACCACTCCCATGTTTCTATCCCTTATGAATGATGAATCCGTCAACGTTATCTCTGGAACAAAAAAGATGGATATAATCATGAGTACAAAATTAATATAATATGTCAACACTAAATAGGGTGAATGTGTATGATGAATCAATACTCAGCACACGAGCCAGCTAATGCAACTATCATTCACCTAAACGCTACCAGTCAAATATATTTTTAAATCTTCATGAAAAACAATTTCTTGACCAAGTGAAAATGACAACGGGCTGGAGTATATTACTTTTGTGGTATCAGTATGTAATAGTCGCAGAGTGTCTACGAGAGTGGACTATACTAATGTTTCTCTATTTTGCAGCGAGCTAACTGTTTATAGTATTGAATAAATCCATAATGTGTCAGCAACATACAGATACTCAAAATCAACGGGATTTTGATAAACATCACAATGAATTTAAATTACTCACCAAAACAGTGCAGACGCAAGGGGGATGAACTAAGTAACAAAGTAACATCTCACTTCACTGAGATTAAGTGATGACTCATTGATCTAACATATTTAACGATGAACGAAGGAAAGACGTTAGATAGTAAGAGTTAGAGTCTCTATGAGTTAGTGAGTCGCCACCAGATGTACAATCGCTTCTCGAAAGCAGATAGTATAATTAGAGCATGCTTATAATTAGAGCTAAGTACGAGATACATATAATTAGGGCATGCACGAGAAGCAGTACGATCAGTGTTGGATCTACGGGATATTTCCTGCCTCTCATAGTCCATATTATTTGAAAAATTAAAATTATGTTTAACCGTAACTTTTATGGAATCCTTCCCTTTGAAGGTCAAATTCTGACAACTCTATCAAGATTCAAGGACAAGGAAATTCAAACATATGCACACTAGTACATGTAATTCTCTGACGAGTTCTAGCTTTGCTAGTGGTGGAAATAAAGATGCAATGAAACAAATGGAGTGACTCAAGCCATTCTCTTTCAACAGATCGATATAATGAAATAAATAAACCCACCTTTTTCCACAAATATTGAAGTTCTTCAAATTTGGGAGACTATTCCTGTTACAACTGGCACAGACGAATGTGCATTTTCAATATAAAGAAGATTGAAGCAGTATTTAAAAAATACCGTGGGAGAAACACGATTGAATTGTCTCCAGATCTTTAACAAATCCAAGCACAGAAGGAAGAGTCTGAAAAACTGGGAACATGACCACTTATGTTGCAAGTGGTATTCGTATTTTCTGAGAACTGCAGTTGAGGAATTCTGCAAGAGGAACTACAAGCGGCCTCCATTATCCCGCATATTTCAAACTTGATTTGTTACTTTCGTTTTATCATTCTTATTTAATTGGTCCCACGGCTCCTGATTTATTATTCACTTCCGAGCTTTATTTTAAATTTTATAAAAATAACAATTCCATTCTCGTCAGATCCCCACTTCTCCAATTAGCCACGCCCCCACCCCTCCCATCACCCACAAAGTAGTTCCGAGTACTTTATGACAGGTAAATGAGTACATTGAAGAGAAATGAAAGTCAGGCGTGACTTGCAGTAAACTAGTTCCAATTAGCAGTAATAGATGAAGAGACGATTATGTGTAGTTGCTCAATATTAGTTTGAGCGGGTTAAAATTGGAAACACATCAAAACAGTTGAAATGGATCAACTAACATCACAGAACTTACTGTCTTACAGAATATATTCAGCTGAATCAAATTTTATTTATTCATTTTGAAAAATGTTTAACGTTAACTAATAAATTCTTTCTGAAATACCCAATGTTTGAGTTGGAGTTAGAAGTCTTAACGTCTTGAATGAGACATGACATTTTGGTGGTAGTGAGACAAAATCTCTTACATTGGTGTCGCTGAAAACTATACACTGTACATCAATAATATAAATTGAAGGGATTGTATTTTATTAGGAAAGATACATCAGAATACAATATTGACAGGTAATCTTTAAGGTCAATTGCATATTTGGTAATATAAATCTGCTTGTTATAAAATAAATTCAAAGGGCAATTCGAAAACAATATAATTAAAACTTTTCGTAAATTTCTTGAAAATTAATTTCTTTTCAAGGAAAGTACAATTTTTTAATAAATGTAAAAGAATGTGAGTAGCAAATACGTAAATATTTTGGCAATATTTTACGTACCAAAAAACTAAGAATATTTTTTTCTGTCGTCTCTTGGGAGACATCTGCAGAACTCAACGTAATACTGGTTGAGAAACCCAGTGTTGCATACTTCTTTTTATTTGACACTACAGCCCTTTGTGGGCTTTGGCCTTCGCGGAGGGTAGACCCCTGCACTAGAAGCAGGAGATGTGGTCAGCATCTCGCTCCGACCGGTCCGACCCCAGGATAGATCCTGGATTTTATAGCAGGTTGAGTAAGTCTAGGAGCCAGTCTGGATGTAGAGGCGTGATGAAAATTCCCACCTCAACGGGGATCGATCCCCAGCCATCCAGCCAGCAACTCAGTGCTCTATCCACTGAGCCACGCTGACTCCAGTGTTGCATATTACGAATGATTAAACAAGATGTATGATATCGATAAGAGGGAAAAACATGACAAAGTTCATGAATACTTTGCTTGTCGATTTAACTAACCATATCTGAATCAGCTCTCTATTCAAAAAAGTTGACGGGCTGTGATACACAAATTGCATATCACGTTATTTCAACATCAAATATTTTAACGGTCATTATTAATGTATTTAAATTCTCAGAGGCATCATGAATAATGTAACACGGGATAGGCGTCCACACCAAGCCGATTGGCAACGCACAGTCAATATGGACGCAACCGTTGGATTCGGTCTCGGACAGATGTCCTGCCGATCTTCTTCCACGCAGTGGTGATAAAAATCAAAGTCGCGTGGCTTTGAGTTTGTGGTAACGCTTCTATTGATGAAGCCCAGGGGTAGTTTTGCTCCATAAACACCTTCATCCAATTCACTCTTCACGTTTTTCTATCGTTATAATATTCTTGAACCATGTAAATCAACACAATGATCAACACGAATCATAATACTAACATTAAATTACTTAAGGACAACATCAATATATTAGTAAATACATTTCACAAAAATTTTAATTATATTTGATTGCAGTAAAAAGGAATGTTATCAGTCTTTCACATTTTTGGATCTGATATTATGAATCATTCTTTAATTTAATGTAAATAACTATCTAAATAATGAATTAATTGAATCACTTCTCCTTCGTTAATTAAAAGAGAAAGAATATAATATTTAAAAACACTAAAAGAGAATGTATCTAAACCAAAAAAAATGTCAGCAGTGAATTACATCTTTTTTCATTTTTTCCCCTTAGTTACCTTCTATACCTTTGTTCTACTGATAAATCTACCACAAATTGTATTTTGTTATATTACTTATTATAATTGTGAAATCCTTGTAAATTGGAAATTATTTTCTTTTATAGGAATTGTTCAATTTTTTTGTCAACTATATATTTTTTTCATTCTGAGATCGAGTAAACTTCTCAATGTGTGTCGCACGCGTACAGTTCTTGAAACAGTCAGCTACGTTCAACTAATCCACATTGTCTAAATTGAGTCTTTCATTAAATCATTCTATCTGTATTCATCGCAAGTCTTTGTGAATCACATTTTCTCACTCGGAAGTAGAATCAATAAAAACAACAGTCTCTGCCACCAAAATCGTCTTCTCCACTTTAACTCCTCTCTTGCGATGTTGCCTCCAGAGTGAACGTGTAGTGTGACAATTTTGTGAGGTCGGTCGATGAAATGTGGGTACTCCTTAATACATAAGCACTTATTCAAATAACGTGTATTCAAACATGGGCAACATCAATAGCCAAGAGGCAACATATAGCAATTTCTTCTGAGAGCAGAAGGGCCCTGAATATGAACCATTGCGCATTACATTATAGTACTCACCAAATCTTACATAAAGTTTCCATACACATTGGTTTCTGCTCACCGAGACGATTTGATGCGTGGGTGTCCACTAAGAATAAGAAGTGCTCATTCCATACGGGATTACTCGGGTTGGGAGAAGGTCTAGTGCGTTTAATCCCATTTGGCGTGTTGGGAATCCTCATCATGATGAAGGGGTCAGGTGAACTATTTTCTGCGAACGTTATAAAAAGAAAATTTAAACATTGATAAAAAATGCGTATAAGAATATTGCTGTATTTAATATGTGGCTGTGACTGTGGGTTCATGATATATAATGGCGTAGATTTATGCAATTTCTAGTTAGGAGGAAAGGAAGTCACTCATAGCCAGGGTAAGGTTTCGTCCGGATGAAAAGGGTGTCTTCCAGGACTGTGAAAGAAAGTGTAAAATACCGAAAAAACTGGAAGAAGTGGAAAAATCGTGCGGAAAATGAAGAAGTCAATGTATAGCAACGAACTTGTTTTAAATTGAAATTTATTATCAGTGTAAAAGAATTAAACTCAATATAGAATTATCTTAAATCTCTACTAGATAACTTCAATAATATTTGAAAGATAGTTTTTGAACAATGTATTAATTTTGGAATATTTTTGGAACATGCTTAAGATAGAGTAGGTGTTTACAAAATATTTTGTAAAGATATTTTATGGGTGGGAGATGATTTCTCCCTGCTTCCACCATTTCTGCAAAAATTTCACCAATTCTGCAAAAAAGCTGTGTCTTTGTGTCTATGTGGTGGAGGGCAGAATAAAGGAAGAAGAATTCCTTACCAAAGTAGCGGAACAAAGTTTTGAGATAGAGGATGCAAAGTAATTTGTAAAGCAGGCAGAGGTATTGTACAGAACAAAGTATAACAACAAAACACTGGAAAATTGGGTCCTGCAGATGGACAAAGAATCATATAAGAAGTTAATTGCGCGTAGACGGATATTTATGGACGGATATAGTTGGTGGGTGGAGGAGGAATGTGAGCCCTTGCGAAGCTTTCGCCATCAGCGATACGGCTATCTGTCAGCAGTCTGCAGAGAGGCAATGAATGTGTGTGGACACTGTGCAAAGGCGTGACATGAATACCGAGACAACACGAAGAATCACGCGTCTGGGGACTGCATACATTGTCAGAAAAGTTGGAAGAGGAGTGATCATGGGGTACGGAGTCAAAAGTGCCATATATAATTGAGATCGAAGAGATAAATGCAATAGTCAATTGATTTTAGGAGTGTATGGACTACGGTGATCATTGCAAACAGGGAAGCGTAAGTAATGGTTATGCGACAATTTCTCACGTAAAATATGAAATTTATAATATAGCGTGCTGGAGGAATGGTGCTGGGGATAATAAATTGCAACTGTAGATATAAGAAGGATATAAAGAATGATTTGGCGCTACTGGTGGAAGTGTTCGTAGAGCTGCAAGACTGTGTGAATAGCATGTATGGATAGAAACACACGAAGCAAGTTTTAGGGGGATGTGCGCAATACTCAGAGCGGCAGATAATTAGAAACGTTCATAATGGAGAAGAGTCTACTACTAGTTAAGTACTATGAGGCAAATAATTTTGTGGAACAAATGGGCCATATTTAATAGATTTGATGTTTCTGACCCAGAATAACAGGGTGTCAGTTAACAGAAGGACTCCACAGTGATCGTCATGCATTGCTGTTGGAGTTCGGAAAGAAACCAAATGTAACAGAGAATATTGACCAATGGGAATTTGTTGCCCAGTCTATAGTTGCCTAATCGACTGGGAGAGATTTCAAAGGTGCAAGGGGTCTTCACTAATATGGCATGGGAGTGCGAAGATGGGGACGACTGGTTTGATAGACTGTAAATTGACGTACTGAAATTGGGAGCGAAATGCCAACGGGCGGGGCGCAGCAGCAGTCGGAAACCAAAAAAAAAGTGCTGGAAAGCAGAGTTGGGGAAGTTGAAACGAGATAAAAATAGGGTGTAACGGAAGATGCAAACACTGCGACGAAAGGAAGAAGATGAAGTGAATGCATTAAGAAAATATAAGGCTTTGAAAATACAATTTAAGTTGCCAGTAGAAGATGCAAGGCGATGAAGTTGGCAATTATTCATAGAGAAAACTATGCAAAAACATACTAGTACAAGGGGAATCCGTACTTAATGGGCATGAATAAAATTAAACGTGAGAAGATTTGGACTCCTATAATAGTGTGAGGACGGTACACGGAAAGTTGGAATGAAACAGGAGATGTTCTCTTGCATGACCTTTAACGTGTGGAGAGAAAAATGACTTGGAAATACACCCCAGTAACATTGAGGAGGATAAGATCACAGGTGGGAAGGTGGAGACAGTAATACACGGATTAAAACCACGTAAAGTTCCCGAATATGATAGAATCATCCACGATAAGGTCCGTGCAGTTAAAAATGATGCCCGGGATGTGTTAGACAAGATGTTAGATGCATGCTCAGAGCAGTCATAATATTCTAATTGTTGGAAAATATTTCTGTCTGCCAGATTGGGCAGCAACAATCATATAATTAATAGGCATAACCACATTATCAAGGCCAATATCATTAATATCAAAGCCTGGGAAGGTATTAGACAGAAGTATGACAAATAGAACCCAAAAATACATTACGGATAACGTACGAATTCATGACAAACTATGTGGGTTTAATCATGTTACGTCGAATGAAAACGGGAGACGGGACCAGGGTTTGAACCCGGGACCTTGAGCTCAGCGGTATTAATGACACAAAATAGACTGCACCACCCCAAATCCTCGATTGAAAGATTGTTCTTGCCTCGAAAAATGGGAGGAAGAGGCTCGTTAGACTTATCGATGCTATGCAGTCAACAAATTCATTCCCTGCGAGAATTCTTACATAGTAAGAAAACAGTTGCCTTTCCATCAATCGGTAGTACAATTCGATAAAGCGGATACCCCTTCGAGATAGGTAGTGTCGGACGTGGGTTTGCACAGTTCACCAGAACATAAGAAGAACATGGAAAACATAAGTTGGATAGCTCAGTCTAAAGTTAGCTATGATAGCTCACGCGTTGACTGTCTAGCGTACAGACATCACCAGTAGCTGTCGAAACATACGCTGTAGCTGTCCTAAGAGAGTTTTCAGCCGTTCGAGACCAATTTTCTATCATTGCGGAAGCTAACGCTGTTTTGTCTGGGAAGAAGAAAGTTACATCAATAGCTACAGCTTATGAATTTTGTGTGCAACAACTCAGTCCCGCTTAAAAATCTGATTTCGCTACAAGAACTGTGGTTTGTTCATCCCTGCCGATTTCGTTCGTAGTTGCCGCAAAATGACACTCGACTGCACTGCCTTCTATGCATTCGGTTCCTTGACTCATGACTGAGGCGGTGCAGACTGAGCAAATTGTTTTAAGGAGTCAAATCGACCATGACTACCGCAACTGTGAATAGTTGTTTAATTGAGCCATGGCTTCCTACAATTTACAATGTTGTCTCGATGTCAAGCAACTGTACACTGATGATATTTTAATTTCCGTCGGTTAATGTTGACGAATACGTAATTATTATTTGAAATAATGTTATTTTCAAATGTGTTAATCTAATAAGAAAAATTCAAGTATATTTAAAATAAAGAAACGTTTGGATGCATAAAAACTATTTTCTTGGTATTAAAGACATATTTTTCAAGATTTTAGAGATGATTACTATTTTACGTATTTACAATTCATGATACCACTAATATAGTGCCAACTCTAAGACGGCGCAACACAAGAGAATAAAATATAGTTGTGGAAAATATATAATCAAACTGCAGTAGCTCAGTGGTAGTGTTCGCACCTTTAAAAGGAAAGAACCCTGGATCGAATACTAGCAATGTAGGATACCTGAAGACGGACGTTCAAAAAAGAACGTTTGCTATACGCATGTGATTAAAGAAGGTAAGATAATAGTTCTAATAAAATGAATATCGTGAAAAAAGTTGTACGAAGAAGAAAGCATGCAGATGAGTCGACGTTGACTCACGTCGAATCAATGTTATGTGCTTACGGGTTGGCAACATACTATAGGTTTCCTTTTTTTATCTTGTAAATTAGTTACTTAAACTGTGAGAACGTATGATGTCAGCTGTGCTACAGAAGGACGAAAATTCACGTCATAACAGACGGAACTTATGTGTTGTCTGTCCGACTGGCAGCCAATACATTAGCTACTCCAGTTTAGGTTTTATCCCGAGAAATTGGAAAATACTTGAAAGGAGAAACAGCTGCATGGAAGACACTACAATGGTCCACCAGCGGTGGACCAAAAAGCATCTAATATATGGCTAGTAAAGGGTGATCTGTTAGCGGAGACAGAAGGGTTTATCTTAGGAATTCAAGACCAAGTTATCAACACTCTTAATTACTTGAGCTACAAACTAAAAGACCCTACTTTAAGCGACTACAGATGTCAAAAATGCTGCAAATGCCATATGATGAAGGAAACTATCCAACACATCACTGCAGGTTGCCAACGTTTTGCTCAGAAGGATTACTTACTCAGGAACAACTTGGTGGCAAAAATTATTCATCAAAAATTGCGGATAAATACAAAATTAGTCAAGGTAATACCTCATATTACAAGTATCAACCAGATACAGTATTAGAGAACAAAATTCATTAATTATATTTTGATCGAGCCATCCTCACACATAAATCCATCCACCACAACCGTCCAGATATAACATTCATTGACCAAATCAGATCCTCAAGAGCGCCCTTGATAAATACAGGGAGAACAATGTTTAGACCACGGATGGCGTAGTTATAGTAAAAAGAGGTAATGTAAAATTTCGTGTTTAAACTTTGACTGATTTAGAACATGTCCGTTCTGAATAGTATGGGACCCCCCAAAATCTCTCATAGTAAGTATATATTATTATAAGCGTAAGGTTATTTCGTTATTTATTTGATATTTATTAGCATAAAGTTACTTAACGTTTACTTATTTTATTTGCATTACGTTGATTTTTCTTTCATTTTTTATATTTTCTTATAAATTCACTAAATCTCTAAATTTGTTTATTTCCATTTAAAATATTGCTTATAGAAATTCTCTGAATCATTACTTACATTAAATCTATTTCCTCTCCACTGTTTTGAATACAAAGTAAACTTAAATTTCTTAATTCTCGCTTTAGATAGGTTGTGAGACTTTTTTTGTTTGTTTACCTTCTACTGTATCTAACTACTCGTTTAATATCTATTTTTTGAAGAAATCTCTCTTTTTACATAAACTCATATAAATTAACAAAAGTTAACGTAACAAACTTAAAAGAAAGATAATTTAAAGCAATAGATGCATTTTCTGGGCCATCAGCTGCTTCAAAAAACGTTTGCAAGCGCTTAGTCATTTTCAACAGGTCTGCGTTCCTTCCTTATCTGTAAGTAACCATAACTTAAGAGGGGGTCGGACTCAGTTTAAGCGGCGGGCTGCACAGCGCTTTTACATAGGCGAAAAGTAAAAGTCAATGTTCATCCGTTTGAATTAGACAAATATCGCAAATAAGTCCAAGTCATTACAAAGCCATTGATATGACATTCCTATTTAACAGGGAAACTATCGTAACAGTTAATTATTTACTCTTTAATTATAAAAATAAAAACTTCAATTTCCCCTATAAGAATTCGTGATTTTTGCCCATTTGAATTATCAAACTGACATTCACTGCACCGTCCAATTGTTTTGAAATAAAAGAAGTAGTAAACTTTATTTGTTAACTTTTGTATTTGCTTTTAAGAAATTAAAATCTTCCGTTTAGAAACATCAGTAAAACATCTTTTGTAACACTTACGTAACAAAACTATCGCCGACCCTTCTAGCAGTTCACTGGTTCTCCCAAGGAGAGTTCTCCGTCGAAGAGGCAGTAGTGGGGTCTAAACGACATTGGCAAAAGATAAAGAAATGGGAAACTTCGCACAACACAAAGATCTAACCCCAGAGCTCGTGAAGCGGTGAGTGGAGTTGGGGTAACTTTTGCCATCTGATTCGAAAGACATAGTTTTGGCTTTTGTCCGTCGTCTTCACGAATACTATTAACTTTTGAAACGCTGTTCGGTGTTCGGAGTTAGGTCAGTACTATGTTTCTTGCAAGTGGTATTCAAGTACAATGAAATCAGTCTAGCATAATTTAATATAATTATATATAATTATATATATGAAAAATCATGATTACTATTTATCTGTAACGTGAGCCCGATTTTGACCATAGGGATGAAAAATATTTCATATCGTTTTCCTGCCGTCAAAAGCGACGTTTAATTATTATTTTCCATCGTATTTGGTCACATCCAAAGGGAAAAAATAATTACCCAAGAAGAACATTTGTGTAATATAGTGCTTTTATTTTATCTAAAACAATATTTTTGAGTGAAAATGCAGACATTTTAGTCGGTTCTAACTTATGTAAATAAACTTTTCGTACTTCGTGATTGTAAGTTATGAGTTGCATTATATGTGATAAGTTGTTTCATTGTTAGTGAGTCAGTTTGGAATTGTTATTCTGTGATTATAGGTGTTTATTGTCTTCATATATAATTGTATTTTTTTACAATGAGTTACAATAAATATTAAAACGATAATGAGTAACTGTTTGATTGTATTTTTCCTATAAGAATGTCTTCGGGTTGTTCGATTGTTTCAAACTTTGCAAGCAATCTGCCGGTTGTCGGTGGTTAGAATTCACCGAGATATTTTTATTATTGTAAATGAATAATTAAATTATAATTATTAAAGACAATATTACAATGATAATATCTGTACTATTTTAAACACATTTAGACAATTTTAGACGATGTTAAATTTCTTGAAAATTTTGTTAATTCCAGTTAGTTTTTATTTAATTTAGGGATACCTTCCCCTCCAAACTCTATGACGCGCACTTATCCTATTTTGAAGCTTTCCCTTACCCTCCTTGATTAAATTCCAAAACGTAATTCCCTAATCAAACCGAATAATACACTTCATTGTTAGTGTTTATTGTGGTCTCAGATAACACAAACCTACAAAATTTAACATTGGGTGATTTAAGATAAAATTGCTGTAATTCGAAATTGACATTTATTTTACTCTGTTGAGTCAGGTTATTTTACAATCGCAAAAAGAAAAGTTGTTATCTAGTCAATTTCTGCTTTTTGTGACATTATTTGCAAGGAAAAATCCGCTGAATATTGATAAAATCCAATGAAAAAAGTCGAATAAAAACAAAAATTATTTCTTAAAATACAAATTAAAAAGTATTTAAAACAATGGAATGAATTAGACATTAGCAAAGGTATTAGGACATTTGATGTTCTTTAAATTGACGTCTCATGACATTCTTCTTCTGTGAAAGAGAAGAATCTCTCTTGAAGAACACCAATAATCTGCCATCATATTCAAATTCCAGTGCCGTAAAAGATGTCTTTCCATAGTTTTTTTTCAGCTTGGTGAAATCTCTCACTTTGTTCGTCACAAAATTTGACAAATTTTCAAATTTTGATGATTATTTTTCTATCATGTAAGAATTTTTATGAAGATAATTTTTTAAACCGGGATGCACGAAGTATTGAAGAACACTCAAAATCTTGCAAAAC
Organism: Laupala kohalensis; assembly: GCA_002313205.1. Taxonomy (NCBI): domain Eukaryota; kingdom Metazoa; phylum Arthropoda; class Insecta; order Orthoptera; family Trigonidiidae; genus Laupala; species Laupala kohalensis. The sequence continues at coordinate 176,343 of NNCF01126685.1, forward strand.
CCAAAATCATGTTGCTTTGTGAAGTTGTATGAACGAATTTTAATTTAGCATTTGCAGAAATATATCAGGTCACTCCTTGAGAAATCGGCCAAAACTGGATCTTATTGTCTCAAAATTAGTTAGTTTTTGGACATTTATTTTAAATGAAAAATACAAACTTTTATATTGTTCTGATTGTCCGTTTTACAGTTATTAATAATCAAAATTTGTATATTTACATTTCCTACGCGTTTTGAAATCTTTAAATACCTCTACCTTCAAAAGTATTTGACGTAGAGAGATGAGATTGGCGACATTTTCTTCAGATATTTTAAACTTTTATATTATGCGAAACTTAATTATGTTAAAACATGAAAAAATATATATATTTTTAATATTTCAAAAACATTCCTTTTAATCTTCAAAACCGGAACTTTTAATTTTTTTAAAAGAAATATATCTTCGTTCAAGAACCATTTTAATACATATGTATGAAATTTGAGGATAGGATTAATATTAAATCATATTGAAATACATATTTTTTTATAGCAATACACAGTAAATTGACTGATTTGAAATTGTTCCATTCTCTTTTTGTCATGTTTAATTTAATGGCACTATACATGTTACCATAAACTCCAAGGTGCCAAAGGAAATACATAATTTGTTCATTTAATATTAAATTATAATAAGTTTTTATTTGTAATAATTTTTCACGAATTGGTTTTTTAAATTTTTAGTACACTACTGGGGTTTTTTTTTCAATAAAATTCACATAATATTGAGTCATGAAAGTCCCATTTTGGCCGATTTCTCATGGAATGACTATCTGAGGTGGAGGGAGTTCAAACCTTTGTAGTATATATCTATATAAAAGCGAAATACCACTCACGGGTTTACTAATCACGAAATCTCAGAAACTACAAAGCCTGCAACTTGAAATTTGGAATGTCGGTGCCTTTAAAAGTGTAGATATTCGGTAACAAAGGATTTTACGAAAATCCACATGGTGAAATGGGGGTTGGAATGTTATACGTATGTATCCCACCATAACTCTTGAGTGTCTGGAACAATTTAAACCGAACTTCATACATGGATGACTGACTATCGGACAACCACCATTGGGGAGGTAAGATATCCATGGTACCTTTAGGGAGGGGATGAGAAGGGAATGACATGTAAGTATAATGGAAAAATCCGATATTAGAATTGAAACAATAGTAGGGCACCGGGCGCTTCGTAAGTTCACATTCTGTCCACATTATGGATAATATACCCCTAACACCCTTGGAATATGAAAGAAGGGACGGAATGAGAGCAGATATGCACGACGAAAATCGAAAAACGTGTTGAATAAATCATTTGCGGGACCACTGAAACGAAGTGGAAACCTCATTGACACATAAATACAAGAGCATCCCCGATAAGGAATAAACACTCTTTGTGTTAGGGGTGAGAAGAAGTGAAACGTAGAAGTGACCGATATTAGTGTTGAGATCGTAGTTTTCTGGGCCACTGAAATTAGTAGTGGCATTCGCGAAGACGTCAAAGTTTACAATCAGTCCCGTATAAAACCTAGGTTTCTGTTCCAGTTTGCGAGAATCCGTACTGAGACGTCATTCCCTTTCTCTTTCCTCCGCGCACCGAAATCATAGGTCTTTCGGCATTCTTTTGGGGGATCAGGAAAAGAGTTCAATGCTCGTCCGGAGAGATTGAACGTAGCAGACAGAGAACGCGGGAACCCATCCTCTGAACTGAAATACTTGGTGCATGGTTGCAATTATTTCGCGGGCCCAAATGCATTTATATATATTTTTATCTAACAATGTTCAGGCAAACTCAATGATCAAATTTAATCATTGTATTCTTCTAGATTGGAAAATAATTTATATACTCTCCCAAGATGAGATACAATGTTTTTAATTTAGAAAATTGTCTACAAGTAAGGGATACTTATATAAGAAAATTAAAGATTCTCGTGTATTCTATGTTTTCATTAGTAATATAAATGTATATTTATTTTCATTTTGGTCTTCCATTTAACGAAAGATTAAATATATTAACTGTCCAAATATAACATTTTATATAATTTATGAAATTGTTGCTGATTACCAACTATATCAGTTGTTTAGAATAATCTAAATAAAACGGAATAAAATAAATGTAACCAGAAAATAAAACAACTATAATAAGGTGTACATGACAAAAAAAGAATATTGTAAACCGAAAAAATTCTTCTTGTTGGCAAATGTCTCAACCTCTTATATCCAAAAGGACGCACTATGTAAATTGACGGCATACCATGAATGAATGGAAAATGCTGAGGGACGGTTTCTCACAGTAAAATGAAAATCTGTATGCCGTGCATAGACGGCATGAGTAGGTAGAGAAGAAATATTTCAAACGTCTCAAGACGGCATTCCGCGAACATGACCGACTTTCCTCCTCACTCCATNTAGAGAAGAAATATTTCAAACGTCTCAAGACGGCATTCCGCGAACATGACCGACTTTCCTCCTCACTCCATCTTCCGTGACGCTATTTTGTAACAACGCATTATCCGCCTTGATTCAATTCCAAAACAGTTTGCTTATCATGCCTAATGAAATTCTTCATTGTTAGTCTTAATTGCAGACTTAGATAATTGTATAAACGAATTTTATTTTAGCGTTTGCATAAATTTATCGGCTCACTCCATGTGAAAGAGGCCAAAAGTGGATGTCTCACAGAAAAGTTTTGGACATTTTTAGAACTATTGTTATATATTTAAATACAAAATTTTAGATTTTTCATATTGTCCATTTTTTAGTTATTAATCTTCAAAAAATAGGAAAATCGTACAATTTTTGCCACGTTCTGAAATATTTAAATGTCTCTTTCTTCAAAAGTATTTTACGCAGAGTTAATATTTCTTCAGATTTTTATTAACTTTAATATGATGTGAAACAATTATGTTAAAACACAAAAATAATTTTTAAATTATTTCAGAAATATTCTTTTTGATATTCAAAATCTGAATTTTTATTTTTCTTAATCTAGTACCATCTTAAAACATATATATGAAATGTGAAGATAAGATGAGAATGGAATCATATCGAAATAAATAACCGTTTATAGCATTGTGCAATTGACTGATCTGAAACTGGGTCAAGCTGTTTAATCTAGTTTAATTTAATGTTACTACATACGTGTTACCATAAGATTGAAGGTGCCATAGGAAATATACAATTTCTTCGTAACAATTCAGAATATAAGAAACTAAGAAACTTTGTCATCCAAAAGATCCGGAACGCAAAAATAAATCACTTCCGGAACTTGTTTCAAACTGAGACAGATCAAAAATATCTCTGGAAAAATCTACAATCGATAGGAGTCTGTAAAGATAAAAACTCCGATAAGATTGATATAATCTTGAATTCTCTGAATAAATATTTTGTGAGCATGTCACCCAGCATAAATGACACGTTAAAAACTGAAACACTCACTAATTTAAAATTTATGAATGAAATCTCTCGAACCTGTTCACGTCGTCAAAATAATTGAATTTTTCGTTAATTTTTCCTCCATTTCCATACACAATTATTTTTCAATTTCAATAAAAGTTATTTAATTCTCTTACATGAAAATTTTTGCCGAATGACCTTATGAGGAGGAGGGAGAAGTTCAAACCTTTGCCGTATATAAATATCTACACGAAAACAATAAACGAACTTAGCTGAGAACTAAGGTACTCAAACGATCCCAAATCCTTTACTGAATGAACATTGTCATTGTTAACTAGCTAAAGGTACATGACTAGTGAAACAAACATTAACATTTTATCGTAGTAATAAATCAGTTATTTATTACTCCAATTATTTTTTATAATTCCAGATGTACAACATTCTATCGACGATCAGCTACTTTTATAACAATTATATTCTTACAATTTTAGTTGTACAATTTGAGATAGATTACTGGAAGTCGCAAAGTGAATCAAAATTTGTTTTACTAATATAAACGAAAAGTATTGAGGTATCAGGAACCAATGGATGATATTCTAATTATTATTTTTGTCATTTTTAAGAATTTCAAAGGCAAAGGCGTAGTGCCTCTACCTCTGGGACACCGGTTCAAACCCGGTCCGATCCAAGTAGAATCCGAGGTGGTGGACGGAGCGGCGTTCGCGGCAGGTTTACTCGGGGTTCTCCCATTTCCCCTGTCTATCATTCCACCACAACATTCACTGATTATCATTCATTCGTCATAAGCCTTGGGCAGGTGCGTCAGGAAGGGCATCCGGCACTCCTGTAATTTCCCCTGCCATGACAAAAAGAGGCATCATACCATCCTTCATCTCCGGCAAGGGAAAAGAAGTTAAGGTTCATTATTAATACTTCAGTCATCGACTTTCACAACACGTTTTCTGGACTACATTTGAATATTTTAAATACTACACTTGAATATGGACTACACTCATATTAGCGCCAACGCCGGAACATGATGTTCTCTCTTTTGGCCAGTTTCCTGTCCCCGGTATTTCAAAACACGATCTCATTTATGTTAATTATTCCTTTAATTATTCAAAATATGAATCTACAGGAATTATAACCGAATTGATAAAAACGATTTCCTCTCCGACACTTACTCTGCTACGTGGCAAAGCGTTTATCACGAAGTTACTATCGACGGTAAAGTAGAAGTATTTAACAGTATTGTTACTAGTATTTTTGATAAACATGTACCCCAAAAAATCGCATCGTATAACTAAACCTGAAGCTCCCTGGCTCACAGATAATATCAAAGCCTTAATGAAAAACCGTGATGCAGCCTATTTGGTATATAAGCGTGTTAAGTCGGACGAAAGCAATTCAGAATATAAGAAACTAAGAAACTTTGTCATCCAAAAGATCCGGAACGCAAAAATAAATCACTTCCGGAACTTGTTTCAAACTGAGACAGATCAAAAATATCTCTGGAAAAATCTACAATCGATAGGAGTCTGTAAAGATAAAAACTCCGATAAGATTGATATAATCTTGAATTCTCTGAATAAATATTTTGTGAGCATGTCACCCAGCATAAATGACACGTTAAAAACTGAAACACCCACTAATTTAAAATTTATGAATGAAATCTCTCGAACCTGTTCACGTCGTCAAAATAATTAAATCATTAAAGTCAAATTCCAATGGCTGAGATAGGATAAATGCTAAACAGCTCAAACTTATTTTGAAAATCGACCTACCAACTATTACTCATATTCTTAATTTTTCTTTTATAACCGGTACTTGTTCTGGATCTTAGAAAACAACCTTGACTCGTCCAATTCCGAAATGTAAAGGCCCGTCTAGTCCTAGCGACTATCGTCCTATTAGCATCTTACCGACTTTGTCAAAAGTTCTTGAGAAAATTGTTCACCGACAAATTATCGGTTACCATACAATAAGTAATGAAATAGACCCGTACCCGTCAGGTTTTCAGCGAGGCAGAAATACTGAAACAGCTCTTCTTAAAGTTGTAGAAGATATTAAACAATTATTAGACTCTGGAGAAATCACAATTCTAACATTATTAGATTTCAGTAAAGCAATTCAGGTGGACTCTGTGGATTATGATATTTTGATATCAAAATGTAGGAATTTAGGATTTTCTGAATCAACTTTGAATTGGATTAGAAATCATCTTTCATGTAGACGACCCGCAGCATCCCGCAAGGAGCATGACTCGGACCTCTATTGATCATTATCTATATTAATAGTTTTCCAAATTCACTCAAACATTGCTCACATATTTTTTCGCAGATGACTTCCAAATGTATTTAATAGGGAGAACATCCGAAAGAGACAACCTCACTGGAAAAATGAATAGTGATTTATTTGCCGTTGCCGAGTGGTCGAAATATAATGGACTCCATTTGAAAGCAAACAAATCACAAGCAATTATAATCAGTTCGATTAGAAATAAAAAATTACTCGGTTACACACCAATAGCATCTTTAACGCTCAACAACGCGTGCATTCCTTGGCGAACAGAAGTCACAAACCTCGGCGTAAAAATGAATACCACCTTAAGTTGGGACAATCATATAAACTCCATTAAAAAGAAAATATTTTCTAAATTTCACATATTGAAATGCATAAGCAAGTATTTACCTGCAAACACTAAACCTCTTCTGGTAAAATCACTTATCTATCCTCATTTTGAATATTGTGATATAGTTTACAGTGACGTAAACTGCAAACAAGAGGATACACTTCAGTTAATTCAAAAGAAGTTTGATCACATATCCATACATTACCATGAAAATGACTTACTACGTCTCCACAATAAACGCAAGAAACATCACCTCAATGTATTATTAAAAATAATTCATTTTAAAACACCACAATACTTGAATAAATTTGACTTTCTCACAACATCCAGACTAAAAGGAGCTCATCTATTACAGATGACACGACACAAAACCAACTATTCTCACAATTAATTTACACTGACTGTGATTAGGGAATGGAACAAACTTCCGGACGATATTAGGGGCTGCTCTTCTCTCGAAAAGTTTAAAGCGAGAATACATTTATATATCTTGAAATGCAAGTAAATATTTGTAAATATTCAGAAAAGATGCGCTCTTCTTGTTTAAAAATGTAAAATCAGCATAGATTTGGTAAACATTTTGTATTAGCGTTAGGGAAAGTTTCTGCGTATTTGAGAATTATTGTAAATATCAAGAAATTAGTATGTTAAAATATATTTAGTAAGTTTACAATGTAAAATATGATGTTAATTCATAAATGAAATAGGTCAAACAACATATTCTCCATTAGATTGTGACACATATTTCAAATTATATTTAGAATGTAAGAGACAATATGTAAATTTAAAAAACTTGTTTCTCACGTTGTTTAAATAACTTCGGTTCTCTAACTTCGATTGTTATTTCGACTTTCATGTTATTCTAATTATTTGTGCTTTTATTTATTATGTTCAATTTCAGTTACTATTGTAACTTTATTATCTAAATTCTAATTATTTTTCTAGTTTATTAATTATTGTAATTTCAATCATTATAGTAATTTTAATTAATTTCGTAGTTTATTAATTATTTTAAATTTTAAGTATTATTTTAATTTCAATTATTTTTGTAAATTCAATTATTATTGTAATTCTAATTAATTTTGTACTCTATTAATTATTTTAAATTTTAACTATTATTGTAATTTTAATTATTATTGTAATCAGTATTTTTGTTTTGTACGTGCATTTTCTGTACATGATTAGGGGGGAATGCAGACCTGTTGGTCTGTGCTACAAGCAAAGCTAGTAAGGAACGTCTAAATACAGCATAGCTCGCGACTAGAATGATCAAGAAGCAGGTAGGACGACCCGAAGGGTCAAAGAATACTAAACAGTCAGAGAACAAAGACACTAAACCTCCCAAGAACATAGAAAACTCTCCAGAGAATAAAGAGATCTCTCAACGAAGAAGCAAGAGGAATAAAACACTCGAATGAACAAGCCAATAAAAATAACGTAAAAAAATAAAAATAACGTACTCTATTGTTGCACTGCTCAAGTTTCGTCGTCGTAAATACAATTATTCCAATATTTTACCATTTGTTTCGTGATCTTTTTGTAGTTATTCATTACAATTTAACAAAATATTGTCTTAGTTATTGTCGAATTAATTTATCTGCAGTTGTCATCCTAAATTATTTCTGTCATTTGTCGGTTTGTTTATTTCCTGATTAAA
>NNCF01126686.1:0-45069 GCA_002313205.1 Laupala kohalensis
ACCTAACAGATCCAAAACTGGTCAGAGCGTGGGACTTAGAAAAATAAAAGGGCCCTTTTATGTTATCTGTAGTGTACAGGGATGAGAGAGGTTTTCCTCTTCTCGCGAGCTTTTAATTGAGCTCCTGACAATATGATAATTTAGTATTCTTAGATTACTTTCTGGTATCACCGCATATTGGTGCAGAAAAGCAACGCTATGAAGGTAAATAAATAATAATAGTAAATAGTACCCAGAAGAAAACTACAACAAGATGGCAAAAATATCGTTTTTTTGCGTCGCACGGTTCCCAGATGACCAAGATGCACTCTCTGCGACTTTCGAAAAACGATCGCCTTCTACCACAGATACATGGTAAAAGCGCAGACTTCGGTATTTCCGCGGTGTGTTATGATTTTTGATTTACATCTTTATATTTATCTATCTGTAGGTCCTGAATTTTGCGTGGTGTGGATTATTTGAATAAATATAATTACTGGAATTATTTGACTTGAAATGGGTCTTGAAGCTGAATTAGCGCTTTTAGAACATACCGTCTGAAGCTCCTTGATGTTGAGGGTATTTTTTAAAATGGCAGTAAGATAACAATCAATTTAGAATTCACATATAAATCGTTGGCAACTAAACTTCTATATTACTTCCGACATAAATTCTTACAATTTATCAAGCAGGTTCTTCTCATTATCTAGGTTCCCTTAACTATGTCTGAGGTTATGAAACATTTTCGTGAACATGGTTGAAGTAGTAAGCAACATTCTCATATAACAATACGTTTTACGAGAAATTGATTATGTGACAATTTGGTGATGAACTGAATTCTTTTTTATGGTTTCAAAAAACAGTACAATTAGTAGTCAAACGCGAAAAAATTGCTGACTGAACGTATTAATTATTGTCATTGGTTATAAGAGCGTCATAAGTATGGGAGAAAGGAGAAATATGCAATTGATCATTCGTACTACTAATACAAACGCAAATCTACTTACCACATTACAGCGCTTACAAGTGTCATGATGATGTCATTGAGGACAACGAAGAAGTCTACCATCAGCTTCCCTCGTGGGCCCATTTGACCGGCTAACAAGCCAAATGCCAAGCAGAACACAATCATTCCTGTCAGAAAAAAGGTTTCAAATTTGTATCTTGCTTACTGGCTTTACTTCCTATTTAGAAACATTTTGGGCACATGACTTCTTTCCCTTGGCTCATTATTTTTCGTGTACATGTAAGTAGTTTTGCAAATATCTTCGGGACTTGATTAACGTATTATCGGGTTTCAATCGGAGATGAGAATATTGTTCATGAGGTTTATTAAAAGCCACTAACAAATACTCAATATTTCTTTGTCAGGTGTACTATTCCTAGAATTCCCGTTCATTAGCCAATTAAAAAGTTAAAGTCTTACCCATTACATTAGTTCCGTCCTTGTAAACCAGAGATGATTTTTGGTATGTTGATGGAACTCCAGACGTACCGTTATCATGATGTACCACTTCCGTCACCTGAGAAAAGGAACCAAGAAAATTTATTGCTGAGAGCATTAAAGACACCGTAAAAATAATTATTTATGAACATGATACGTTAACTAAATGGGAATTTTTGGATATAAACTAACAGTATGAAAGGAACAATACCTTTAGAATAACTTTTGTAAAAAAAATGACGTCTAAGATAAACTTAACTTTGAGCAGAGAGATCTGATGTAGCTTTAGGCTATATTAGTGGTTGAGGGAATGGACAGATTTAGTTATACCAGTAATTGAGAGAAATGGATAAATAATTTTGTTTCAGAGATAGGAATGACAATACTTTGTCCTTTTCTAGTGTATTGGACTGGTAGTGATCATCAAGGCTCGGATTTAGCACTTTTTCCTGACTCTCCTCCTGGCTTAAAGGAATCGATTTTTAGCACTTTTGAACCATTTTAATTTAAAATAATACTGCATATAAACGTTTAAAGATATTTTATTTGCATATAAATGCATATTTTTGAAAATTTTCGTTTTAACTGTATAATTTTTGAGTTAAATTACAGTAACCAATCAAAATTTACGTGTTTGTTATTGAAATATAACTTATGCTGTTTGCACAAGCTCAGTAGAAGTATTCAACTAATCCAATTTACACGTGCACGTTTTTGCAATAAGTGGATATATACGTAATTTATTTTTGAATAGAGCATTTTTTAAACATTTTAGTGCATTTATTTGTATTTTTTGTACGTATTTTTTACTTTTCAAGCATATTTTCAACTTTTTGAAGCCTATTTTCCGATTTTTTAGTGCACTGATCCGAACTCTGGTGATCATTTAGTGTAGTTGGCTTGTAATATTGGTTCTGATGGGAGCTTCACTAATGTGCTTCAATGAAGTCTCTATCTCACGAGGTGTATATGGTAGTATAATATTTTAAATTATCAAATTTGTAAGACCAAAATATATTATTACTTTGAATGATATTTTTCATGTTGTGTGAGTTGAAAATATTGGATGACTGAAAAATGAGTAAGAGTAGAACGAAGAACTCACCGTCGTGTAAGTGGTCTGCACTTGCTGGAAACACGCCTGCACTAAGTTATCCGGGAAAAGATTTCTGAAACGTTAATTATACAACAAAAGAAAATGAATGGAAGAACTTTATATTGAAGAATTAATTGCACATATCTGAAGTTTTGGATACCTTTGTTTAATGAAAACTATTAAATATTTTAAGGGAAAATTTAAATATTTTACATATACTCATCCTTCAGTATCAGAACTGCGCAACTATCCTTACACCTTTCATTTAAATATCAGATAAGGACTTTACGTTATTTTACAATAGACAAAGCAAAAACGATTTTCAATTGCATATGAGTAAATTTAAAATATATTTTTATCACCAACATAACGTTTAGTTTCTATACATAAAAATTAAAACTACAAAAATATTGTAATATGCTGGAGTGAAGTCGTTCCGTAAGATTTCATATTATAATGCAAAAGAATCTAACTACTCGTGTATCTATCTTCAAATACTTTATAAAAAACGTGAAAACTTAGGATGAGAGACCTGTAGAAATATTTCATAAATTGAAATATCACATTGTTCTTCAACATGACAATGCTAAAAAACTGAAACATCATAACTATGCTGAACATGTGCGTACATCATAGTGACTCTTCAATAATGTTTTATGTCCATTTCAGTTTTTTACCTTTGCAAATTTTGTTCTGAAACGAAAATTTGCTTTTCTTGTCAGTTTTTGGTACGGAACCAAAGATAGCAGTACGAGTATTTATTCTCACGTACAAGTCGGCTACTCGTATATATGAAACACAAGTCAGGCCATCTGGCCATTTTGCCCAACACAATATTCCAACGCAACGTCATACCAAAATTACCCCAGTTTGGTTGTGTATCTTAGTAAATATCGCTCTCAGAAAAGTGAAAGTTTAATGTATGGTACACTCTACCTGTCTTTCCAAATTATAGCAATCTGCTACGTCCTTGTGGGTGTAGCGTTTTTTTTAAGGTGATTGTATCATTCCTAAGATTAACTGCGTCAACTGACTTCAAGCAGACTCACCTAGACCTTTTGAATGAGTTTTTAAGCGAAATATAAACCTCACCTGACGATGTCGAGTACTGCGTCGAGTGAAGAGACGCGTTGAGGTGGTGGGCCTATATCCAAATGCGTCTTGATGCTGGGGTCTCCAGGGTGTATCAGGAGCACGGCTACGATACCAACGATGGCTGCCAAGACGGTGGTGGTCATGTAGTAGGTGAGCGCACGGATACCCATGCGTCCAGAGCTCCGTGCGTCCAGTTGCGCCATACCTGATCGGTTTGGTTACCATTTGTATTCATGATTTGTATAATTTTAATTATTGATGTTTTGCAACATTTTGCATGTAATTGTATGCATGTTACCATTGCATTCACTGTTTTTGTATAATTTAAATTCGTAAATAATATGAAATTTTTCTTCCCTTCGTTACCAGTTTTAACACGCATACTTTCATTTTGACACAGTAACTTTAAAATACGAACTTTTGTTAAGTTATTCATTATGTGTACCATCTTTTATTTTAAATTTATGTTTTAACACTTTTTTCTTTGAATTTGACACAGTAACTTTAAAATAGAGTTTAGTTGTTTGACATTTTGTATTATATCATTGTTTTATCATGTTTTATAAAGGAATATTTCTATAGACCCAATTTTATCAAAATATGCAGAGGAAGTTCCTTACATCCAAAATCAGTTCTCCTAAAAATAAAAGTAAGACCAATAAAAAGAACTAAAAGGAGCAGGAATATGGGTATCACGCCTTGTTCTGCTCTACCCTTCCCCAATTCCTTTAGTTAATAAAAAAAGAAAAAAATGCTTGTTCGGTAGCCATGTGGTTCTTAAGTACGCTGCGTGTATGATTCACATTTGGTTTCTATCAGCCAACTTAATTCTTCGAATGTGAAAAAATGACATAGTATTAAATATATTATCACAGTGTTCAGAAGTTGGTTTTTATTCAAGAAATAGGTGACTACAGATGTAGTGAGACATGTGTTGAAATGCCTACATTGTAGAAGGCAGTTTCCTCTCAACTAAATTAAACCTAAAATTTAAAAAATATCTGGAGTGTCCCCCACTCAACTTTCCAATTTCAACGCATAACAAAAACTCATGGAACTAAACATGCTACAAAACAAAAATACAAGCAAAAAAAATCAAAATACAAATAATAATAATATAATAATAATAAATAAAATATTATTCAAGGTGATATATTTCTTAGATCAATCGGATGCAAAATATTTGTCATCAGAATACATGGATTCCTAAAAACCTAAGGGTCGTATTCAAGTAAAGATTGCGTGAACTATCTTCCACATTGAACTCTTTGGAATTATCTTATTGACATATTCAAATAAAGCACCCCCAACGTAACTCATACTTCTCTTACACACTCTGTGTAATTGAAAAGTAATAACTACACGGGCATTCTTTTGTCAAATATGTGCCACTGAGGTATCTTTAAAGTGAAATAAAAAGAAAATTATTGTTATATATTTGATACCACATATTATACATCGAATAATGGTAAACGTTTAAACATATTTTATTTTTATTTCACTACAAATTTGTCTAAGTGTTAAATACGTATTGAAAGTTGGCTGAATACCATAAGTACTGATTGTTTTGGTATTATGAAGTACTTTGCAATCAATCTCAATATTTCTCTCAAAACAACAACTTTGTTATTGATATAATTTAATTTAATGATATAATGATAATATTTATTGATATAATTTAATAAATAATAATATTTTTTTGAAATTTTCTAAATATATGTTTCTTTGAGGCTCTAGTTCTTCAAATATAGTTTTCATGTTTGATATATGTTCGTATATTTAGCATTTATAAATCCATGAACTTCTAACTATGGTACACCTGAATGACTTTGTTTTTATCTCCACTCCACAAAAAATAATAAATGATATCTTTAGATTAGCTCATTTATTGTCCAGGCAAATATCTGTTAAGGTGCTACGACACCATAACCTGACTGTACGTGATCGGTCTACCAGCGCGGACCCAATCTATAAAGTTGGAGGAGGTGACACTAGAGACCGGACTGGACAGGAGCTGAGTTTAGCTGCTTTCCCGAGTCCGGTACGAATCCGGCTGCGTCGGAGGAAGAATCAAGCATTACTCTCCCAGAACGTCCACCTTTTAATCTTCCAGTACGCATTATCAATTACTGCCAACAATTCCCTCTGCCTAAAATAATTTTGGAACAACTCATTTGTTAATTTCTCGAAGAGCGTATTGAATTTTCTAAAATGAGATGTGTTTAATAGTGATCTCGTTTGAGAAAAATGAGACTTCTGAAGCACGCGGAACTGGCAATACGCTCAAATTCCAAACTGGATTGGGAATTTGATATATAATCTAGGAGTGTCACCGTGTTTGACCATTTGGGTAGAGCGGTATGGCATTCCCCTCAAATCCAGTGTTGAATAGATCCAGTGAAGGCAGATCACGTTTCGGTGCCACCACAATTTTCACGAAAAGATCGCGAGATGATAAACGAAACTGTGTAGTAGCATATGGATATCCTTACAAATTTTCGAATTTGTCATGATGAAGCTACCTGTTACTTACCTGACACAAGTGAGGATACGATGAGGGGAATGATGAACATCTTGAGCATGCGCATGAGGATCTCTCCTGGGAAGGAGACCATGAGGATGGATGCATCGCTGAGGCGTAACAGACGACCCATGAAGCCTAGGAGACAACCCAGGAACACTGACCCTACAGTCAGTGCCAGCAGCAGGTTCTGTCTCAGCCATTTCCGCACCTACACATACCACACACTTATTTTATATCTCACGGAAGTCATTCACTTTCACAAATGCGTTAATCTTATCTTATGACTTTAAAGAGTAATAATTGTTTGTGGCAATTTTTTTATCGGAAAGGATTGCAACAATTTCCATGGAATTCCCAGAATGAGAGTTAAAAGGATGGAAAGTTCAATTAATTCAATTTTTTTAAGTATCATATGTAACAAGGTTGATTTTCTTCGTGTTTTAGTTTTATGGTGCATTTTACTGCTGTTAGTGTTCTGAACATTTGGTTTTGTTTCGATCACACGTTTTAAACCTTATTCAGAGATTCATCAACTTTGAGTCGTGCTATTCAGCATTTTATCTATTAAAAATGCATGAGACGTACAGAGCATTTCGAAGTGTTGCTGGTTCTGTTAGTGGAAGATGTTTCATATTTCGTCAGCTTTAGTGTTCACTCTTAAAGATTAATGAAGTATTTTTCCGGAAGTATCGCCACAAAATTTGCCTCATATATAGCTCTACATTTGAGGCTTAATCGAGATTAGTAAACTTCTCGAATGAAATTTTTTAAAACAGTTTCTTTCTTGTCGCGTCCCCATCTTTCAACATTCCGTGATATTTCCTGTTTCTCTCCTAATTCTGTTTGTCCTTCTTTTTGACGCTCGTCCACAATCATGGATATGTGGGCGTACTTATCATTCTAGCTTTTCAGACCTCCTTTTAATTCCTTTATTTCGTCAATGTATTTTTAATAACCCATATTGATTCTCCGTTGCAATCATGTCTGGTTCCATCATAGTTATTCCTACAGCATTCTTAAGGTATTTTGCTCGTTCTGGTCTATAGAAGATACAATCCCAAAAGACATGATCTCTCGTCTCTTCTCCTTGTCCACAATCACACTGTTCATCACTCACCAATTGGAATCTGTGCAAATACACCTTATAACCTCCATGTCCTGTCAACATTTCCACGACCTACCTGGATTCGGGTTGAACCATTTTCTTCTCTTCTCGGCGAAAGTTACGTCAGGCATAAACACATATCTGTCTCCCTTTTGGTGTTCTATCCCATTCTGTTTGACATGCTTGTATTAATATCTGTGTTATCTGCCGCTTCCATCCCCTCTGGTCATATTTCACTACTTTCCCATCCAACACTATCTGTCCTTCTTATCGCATAACTGCTCTTAATTCAAGTTTCTGAATCAATTTCACTACGGGCAACAGTCCAACTAGTACTTTCAGCGCATCTGTAGATAATGTGGAATACGCTCCACTCAACCTAAACAGACTTATAGGTTGTATCTGCTCTAGTCCTCGCCTCTGATGTGCATTCCGAAATACTTTCTGCCATATTTCATATCCATAGGTAAACATCGGCACCATTGCTCTTTGTATAATGTTAGCAATCCCTTTCTTGGTACATTAAATTTGTTTAACCCCACCCTTAACAAAGCATAGAAAGTTTTCTTTACTTTATTTTGAATGTATTCAATATGTTTCCTGAAATTCAAATCTTTATCAAATTTAATTCCCAAATAAATATGGTCCTGGACTACCCGTATTTTATTTTCCTTCAATTTTAAAGTCGGACCTCTCTTAATCGTATTCAATTTTCAAAATACCATTGCACAGGTTATTCAGTCCATTTCCAGTTCATGTAGCACACACCATTGATTACACATCTCCAGTACTCTGTTCCCATGTGCTTCTAATGATGGTCTCCCTGTTCCTTGTACGAATACCACCACATTATCCGCATATGCTAATACATAGTACCTTGCTTCTCGGACTGTTCTTATCATACTACCAATAATAAGGTTCCAAAATATTGGTCCTCCATGGGACCCCTGGGAACAGCCTTTATCTATCTCCCAAATTATTCTTTCATTCCCAATCTGTAAGTAAGATGTTCTACTTTCAAAGTAATTTGCCAAAATATTGTAAAAATAGCCATTAATGTTATTGTCCGTTAGTATCTGGTACACTCCTTTCCATGTTACATTGTTAAATGCCCCTTTGATATCCAGAAACAATGCCATTCCTAGCTTGTCTGTTCTCTCTTCTACCCACAATAATAATTGTTTATTGCATCAATTGTGGATCGTTTTTCCCTGAACACATACTGATGCTGAAGCATTATTCCTTTTTCCTCAATTCATCCTGTTACTTTTTGCATCAGTATCTTTTCCAACAACTTACCGAAACATGACAAGAGACTTATTGGTCTGTGCGAAATTGAGTCGTTTGGTTTTCTACTTCTTCCTTTATAAAACACTCTTATCAGTCCAATTTTCCACGCCTGCGGGAATTCCCCTTGCTCAATATATGAATTGAACAACTGAAGTTTTTTTTGCGCATAACTTGGTAAATTGTTTTTATAATCTCATTTGTTTTTCTGTCATAACCCGGGCTTTTTTCACTGTTTCATCAATTTCTTCTTCTGTTATCACAACACATTCTTCTAAGTCCACATTTTGTCTTTCCCAATATTGTTTTTTCCTATCCTTGGTAATATTACCTCTAACAACGTTTCCCCAGTATCCCGCTAGCCTTCTGTTTTATCTTCTCCAAACTGCAATGTACTCCTCACTTGTTTTACCTTCATTTTTTCACATGCTATTAAATATGGGATACCCCATATATTCTTCCTGACGCTTTTCGTTACAAAATCTTCCCACGACTCCAATTTACATTCCTTGATCCTTTTCGGTATTCTCGCAGTATCTTTTTATACTCCGTTTCTGCCAACAACACATCCTACAATGCTTCTTCTGCCGGTGGTGTTTTGTCCTTACCTTTGTATGTGTCATCTTGAACTCATCCAGTTCATTTTTCCACCAAATCGTCCCTGGTCGTCTTTGTATTCGAACCTTTGGAGAGTATTCCGCTGCACCTCTCAGTATTGTTAACTGCAATACATCTACTTTTTCATCCAGGTCTAACTCATCATTTGACCACATCACACCCCTCAAATAATGCCGAAACTGTTCTACATTCTCATTCCGTAACATCCGCATATCTTGTTGTTTCTCTTCTATCAGTGGTTATATTGAAGAAAATACATTTATGGTCGAAGGTTACAGCTTTTACTCGCCATTCACACACATTCACCTCCTCCTCTTGTTGCTATTGTTATATCTATTATTGATTTGGCCATTTCGCTTTGAAATGTTGCTATTTTCCCGTTATTCTTTATAGCTAATTAATATTTAAATGTAAGTCTCCAGCAACTTTCCATTTCCGTACGCCGTATTTTCTCCCCATAAAGGCGATCTACCATTCGCATCCATACATATTACTATTTTCTCTCCNATACTATGTTGCTAGTATTTTTTCGATTAACCGTATTGCATCTCCACTTCTTTTTCTCTCATAAGTGCGCATTTACTAGTATTATATCTGTCTGCCCTTGTCGTTCAAAACATGTTTTGACATACTTCGCACAATACTCTTGTAATTTTAAGACCTCAAGTTTGTTATTTATCACTTCCATAGCTGCCCAACAACCTTCCTCCGCAATTACTCGTGCCGTTATTTTGTTGTGGCAACTTTTCTCATATATCCGGAAACTCTCTTGCTATATCTATGGAGTTTTCCTCCATGCAATTTATTTTTTCTCGTGATGTTATAATTGTTATCTGTATATTCTGCTACCATATTTTAAGCTTCATAATTTGTCCGTTGAAAGAGTAGATTCTTTGCTGGTATATATGCTGTACATGCATTATCTGTTACCTAATGGTCATCATTTTGTCCCTTTCGTTTACAATTTATACAAAGTGCTTTCTGGTTTTTATTTGAACATTCTGTATATCTATGACCCACCATAGTACAATGGCCGCATATATCGTTTTTTCTCGACAGGTTTCGACCTGATGCCCATACCTATGGAATCGTTAGCATCTCAGTGGTGTGTTGCAATCCGTTACACGAAAGCGTTCTAATTCATTGTATACTCTCCCTTTTGTTGTTAATCTCCTGTGGTAATTTGAATTCTATTAAACGAGCAACTTGAGGTGTCCCTTTACGTATCGCTGTTACCTCTTTAGTTGTCGCTAGAAATTCATCTTTCGTTTTTTATCCTTTAAGTTCTGTTCATGTATTGTTTACAGTAAACCCCCATATTTAGCCACCACACTCCTTAGCCCATGAATTTATAGCCTTGGTCGTCGTATCCGTGGTCGTTGCATTTTAATATTCTATTCTTTCTGAAAAGACTTCTCGAACTTTTCAGCTTCCTTTTCCGTCTCATCAATTATCACCAAAGTACGATCTTTCCTTTCTCGCATAGCCTTTATATTGACAATTAACTTTTTCTTCTTCGATATTTCTGTAAAAGTTTCCCTAGCTATCATTCCGGTTCTTTCTGCTATTCGTGATGTATCCATTAACAACATATTCTGTTTCTCCATTTTATATAATTGTCGTTTCATTATTTCTGTTAAAGATTCTCTCTTACTTCCTAATCCAGTCATCACCTTTTCATCCAATTCTTTCACTGCTTCCAGTATCCTGTCTTCGTTTATTCCAGCTTCACTGTCACTACGTAGTGACTTTACTATCTCTTCAATCCTATCTTTCATCTGCTTATTTCTTCAAGAGTATTGTATTTATTTATCTTACATCTGCTTATTTACCACTCGCATTTCGATTTGCACTTTCTGCTGAATAGTGTTCCACCGTTCATCTATAATATTCACAAGTCTCTTCTTCAAGGCAGTTTATGTTACACTATCCATTATTTTTTAGATCTGCGCTATCTACTTTCCCCCCCCAAAGCTATCATTTGAACTTTCTCATCACTTAATCCATCCAATTCATTCAATCTTTCTCTCATTTGGTTATTTTCTTTTTGTACTTGCACCACCGTCTTCCCGATATCTTTCATACCATCTCTAATTCGCAGCTGTATTTTTCCAGGTACTTTTTTAAAACAATTTCCCACGGTAATCTCCAGCAGCATTTTATAATCCTGCCTCTCTTCTTGCTCCGTCCCTTTCCCGCCGTTACGTGTCTTTCTTGTCCTCTGTGACATTTTCTCCTTTTCGTCTTTCCTCATGTTGTATTCACTGGCACTGCGCGTGGAGTTGTGTTATCGCTTATCTTTTCTTGTGTTGCGTCTCGTTGCTTTAGTGCCTCCATTTTTCACTCTGTTTTTTATTTTGTTCCTGCTTAATCGTCTTCTAATGACCTACTCGTCTCATCTTTCCTATCTACAAAGTGGTGGTGTATTCTAAGTTTGTCTATGTAATGTTTATTTGCTTCTGCTATTTTATAGATTAGTCCTTTTTCTGTTACTTCTTTAATGGACTATGATGTCGAGACTTGTTCAGAAAAATCTCTATCTGAACCACCAGTTTCATGCAAGCGAAAATTTTTTCTTGGGCATTAGGGGTCGGAAACATCGAGGTCATTAGAGTCCTTCAACTAATGAATGAAGTATGAACTGATGAATGAAACTAATGAAGCAATCGTTTTCTTTAATCATGAATAGCTCGATTCGGACATCAGAGTAAAAATCCACAATGTCTAACAAGTAATTTAGATTCTTGACTTATAACCAGCGAAGTTAACTTTTGTGGATCGACATCTTGCTTCGTAAAATCGTATTCAAAAGTCAATTTTTGGTGTCGTAGCATCAATATACTGGATTGCTGCGTCGATATGTAATATGCTGTTTTGGAACCTGGTAGCAGCATTCTCTGTAACACCAACCGCCCACTTATTGAATCTAGTAGATTTATATAATTTATTATGTGTATTCATTGTGGATATAGAAGACGGTACCAACAAACAGTGCTGACTATATAATAATATGCGGATGTGAATTGCTTCTTTACTAGTTCGGTGTAAGTTAACTCCTGAAAAACATATCTTATTGGCAAAGTTGCCTTCAGACTTGCTCCCCTAATTATCACGATTTGGACAAAGGAACTGGGAAAGAGAGTTATGGGGTGCTGGAATATGTAAGGTGCTGAATCGATATTGATCTGGAGTGATGATGGAAATCCCAGCTGAATATCGCTGTTTAGTGGAACGTTATATCAAACACGTAATCTTCCGCTCATCAGTAGGTGCGAAGGGGTTGAAGACTCTACCACTACTTCACAGCTGTCGATCTACGCCGTTTCACGTTTTTCAGGAGCGGAACAGTTGTGTAGCTGGATCTAAGTGCAGATGGGCTACTACCTGTTTAACCATATACAGTGCTATCGCCTATGATAATAATTTTTGCTTTAACACCGAACAAAATAAACCAACTTTTGGTGCATCTGGTTTTCATGTGGGTATTTTGAAACAGTTTCTATCAAGTGGAAAGTGGGATATTTTTATACAGATTGACGGACTATCTGATATGTTTTTGGAACCCAAGTTACCCGTTAGAAATGAAGGTTGTGCGCACAGATCAAGTGTACCAGTGGTGACAAAGCGATCACGAATTCCCTAGTTCATGTATTATCGTTGCTTGATTAGCTTGAAATATATTATTTATGTCCAGATATTTAGATTTTGATTTGCATACTTTAATAATAAAATAACGAGCTTGGTATTTTATTTTCTAAGCTATTCATTATTTTATTCAGAGTCATTTTTTAAAACGTAGTTAAACCAAAAAATCGTTACAGACTTTAAGAGATTATTTGTGGTAAAAGTTAGACGTTGTATTTCGTATAAAATTTGTAACTTTGTTTCGTATTTACGTACTTTTCATTTTTCCGATCAACGGAATTGCTTACTGAATTTCATGATTGTATTTTCTTCCTTTCATCATTAATAAAAATTATAATACAGTATAACGAATCACAAAATGTTAATTGCATGAGTAACGAATGCATTTACTCGTGTTGTAACTTCTGCGGAGGCATTTTCTGGTAGCACTTTGCTCTCTCCATACTGAGGAACAGAGGAGACTGGCTTCGATTATCCGCGGGCCTAACTAGTTGAGGTCTTCAGAAAGATTTACCCCAGCCATTCGCAACAAATATCGAGACAGTGCCTTCAAATTTCCCCACAACTAGACCTTTGATCATTTTTGACACATCGATTTAATTAATGAAACAAGTCGATTTTGGTGAAAGTATGTGGTACTGATTAAAAACATTTTTTCTGTTGTTAACTTTTTATGAAAAAGTCAAGTAACATACATAAATTTTACATGAATAGAAAGTTGATTATGCCAGCAATACAATGATATTCACGAAACCACAAATGAACGAGATTCCAAAAAAAAAAAAAAGAACTTCAGGGTGGAGATTGTACTCATAGTGCGTGCAGTAATTTAAAAAAACGTGGCGTATTGTGGTAGAAGTTGTAATTTGGTGTTTGAACAAATATAAGCGACTTGATCCGCAGGACACTCGAAATTTTGTATTTTTTCACCCCTTTAGAAGAGGTTTTGAAAATTTTCCAAAATTTACAAAAAAAATATTTGTCCAGCTGAATCTGAGAGAATCTTGACATAATTTTCGCATGACATTCACACGCCAAGAATAAATCAGAAGACAGAATTACATTTGAACGTCAAGTTGAATACTTTTTAAACACTTTTGTTCTATTTTTTCCTAAATTTGGTTTGAGGTCGCGCAATCATGGATAGGACGTAGCTTGTTCACTGGTAATAAACTAGGGACACCGCAAAATAACAATACCCACGCGAGTGTGTGCGCGAGGAAGAAACTTGAACGATTCCATTGAACAGACATGAACTCTTTCGAAGTTAACCTCAGTGTCGAAACATGGTCGTGTGTGTAATCGTTTCAGAATAATGGAAGGACACTATAATCAAATTTGAAGTAAAAACGAAGTTGAAGAGATATATTATGAAATGACATTGTGAAATATTATTCGTGAAAATATTAAAGTTTTTCGTATTCTTATTAGTCACGATCCTCGGATTCCATATCCGGATTCCTGAAACTATACGAAAGCAGATACCGAGAAATGTCATTTATCTTTACTGACTTGAATTTGAATTCAAGTGCTACATACATGCGTATACTTAAGTACATCCTCTATATTTGTGCATTTTCTGAGAAAGCCGGTACAACCGGGCAAACAGCCCTTTGGCACAAACAGCTTAATGGATCGCGCGGTGTTCTGCAGATACATTTGACGTCTATCCCACGGCATGCTTCCCAGATGCATGGCAAATCTGTTCAGTCTGGTGACCAGGATATTTCTGGAGATTTCTTCGTGCCTCACCTGTGTGGAGAGCACGCATTGGGCTGAGAATTATAGCCCACACTGTCCCATATTTGTCCAGCTTCGTATTCTGTCCGCATTTCGTGTTTATGACGTGCAGCTTCGGTAGGTGGAAGGAAGTGGATGCTCCTGCTCGAATAAAAGTCGATGTAGTTTGTCTAAGAACACAAGCATCCACATTCTCTATAAGCTGATGAGAGGCAAACAGGCGTGTGACATATTGCACACATAATTGGCGGATTTCTTTGTGAATTTCTCCTATAAATTTGGAGGTCTGTGTCGTTTGGGAAATTTACAGCCAAGTTCTCCAGAGGGATCGTTTCCCCCTGATACTTGATCACAGCCACTGAATTCGTGAAACTCTCGCATTCCGACAGCTTTTCCTTCTCAAAATACAGAGACAATGGAGTGCAAGGGTGCATGTCTTGGACAGATGCCCTGTCTACGAAGCATCCTCAACTCTAGTAAGCCCATTCGTTTAGCGGTGAATAAAATGAGAAATGGCAACAATTAAAATGTCCATGCGTATGAGAATGCATTTAACTCCGTTTAAAATCGTGTCACAAACACGTCAAAAGATTCTGCCATCTGATTCCTCCGTTCATCCCATGAAACGTCATTTAGGATTTTGTATGTTTATTTGTTTGTTTATAGAAAACATTAAAATTTCCAAGATCAAGAAGTACCTCACGGAGGTAACCAAATAATTCCTTCTAATTTTCTGTGCTTTTCTGATACTCTAATGGTACTACTGGGTCAATGCTTTCAAGTTTTATCCTTCAGTAAAGTTCTTAGATCTCATCTTTGATCATAGACTTACTTGGATTGAACATCTTATCAACCTAAGAGCTAGGACATTAAATATTCTGAACCTTCTGAAGTGTCTGAGAAGCAGGGAATGGTGGACCAATGTGCTCACACAAGCTGTTTAAAGTCCCAGTCTATATGCCGAGAGTGGTGATTCATCTCTGAGGTTTCGGTGTCAGCGATATGTTACTGTACTTTACCCATGCACGTACTTGGCCCGAAAATATGGCACACAGCGTAGTCTTTCATCCTTATTCCGTCCGTTTTTATCGCAAAAGACTGAGAACAAACAAACCGTTTCGACATACGGTAGCTCCAAAGAAATTCTGGAAAGCTTGAGTATGGACGCAAATGTTTAAATCAAGGATTTAGTTAGGCTCCAACCTAGGCTTTGCATAAGATTAATTTAGATCTTGTGTATTATGGAAAAAGGACCTATCAGCTACGATGTTGAGGATATATTTTCACCTAATCCTCGACCAACGTCGGGAGTATATTTTAATTGGTCGAAGCAGGCCAATTATATCAACTGCTACGACGTGTTCCCTCACAAGAACTGTGGCTACCGTCCTGGTAACTTGTGTAGTGTTTACTGCTGAGTACTATACCATATTGACAGCACTTCGTTCTACAGAGTGCATCAGCAGAGCAAACATTTTCATTAGCTTTGGTTCGCAGAGTGCCATTCGAGCAAGCCAGATGTGTCCAGTCTATATGCAGACCCAGAACCTCCAGGATATTCTTTGATCTCTTCAAACTGAGGGGAAGAATATCATGTTTTTTCTGGGTCCAAGAACGTTTCCGCGAAGACGGCATGCCGCAAGAATCGCATGGATTTCTTCACTATTCCGAAAGGGGAAATTTCTTCAAGTTAAGAATACTGAGGGAATGGAACAATGAGTGGTGGTCAGTTAAAGGGAATAAGCTCCGACTTATCAAGTCCACTGTTAAGTCATGGAGCAGGTGCGGGAGGTCAGTTGGCATGAGGAGGTTTAACTGACCCACCTGCGCATAGGACTCACTCATCGGTAT
Organism: Laupala kohalensis; assembly: GCA_002313205.1. Lineage (NCBI taxonomy): Eukaryota > Metazoa > Arthropoda > Insecta > Orthoptera > Trigonidiidae > Laupala > Laupala kohalensis. The sequence goes on from NNCF01126686.1 coordinate 16,385, forward strand.
CACAATTTGGTGATTCACCAGTATGTGAGAAGTGTAGTTCTTCTTTGACAGTGCTTCACCTACAAACTGATTGAAGAAAATACTATAGAATACGTAGAAATATCGGTTTGCCTGCAGATTTACCAGCAATTTTCGGAAATGAAATGGACCATGTTAGTAAATTACTGAAATTCATAACTGGATCGGGGACCCTCTCACAAGTCGTCGGGAGGGTTTAAATGCACATATTTTTCATTTTCCTTTTTTCTCCTTTCTTCTTCTTATTTTTTCTTGTTAAAAACGTTATTACGTTCAAAATTTAGCATTTCTTTTCATTTGACACATATTTATCAACTGTATTCTATCCTCTCCTATCGTCTTTATGTTTAAATGTAAGATGACGTAGTTGTTGACGAGATCAAAAGATCCAATACAATAATAGTAATAATAATAACACTTGATTTACGGACTGAGAGTAAAATGTGAATCCGCTGATCTAATTTACAAACTAAAAAGATGTGTCAATGTTGAGCTTACGAGTGGTTGATACAGCCGTGTAAATTCTATTGCTCTTTGAAAAGTGTCTCAATCGTCTCTCCAGAATGTGACATTGTTTTGTCTTTTCTCTAGCAGAAGATGAAGAGGTTATTTCTTAACATCGTCGTTTTGCGTCTTACTTGAACTTATCAGTCATATGCATTAGAGTTAGTCTTATACACTGTAGTACCGAGGGAATGTATATTCATGAGGAATTCAGTTCATTCCTTGAAGGCTACAATTCGACTATCAAGCATTAAAGAACTTCGCTGTCCAATTGAAATGAATTATTTTATTCAGTGAAGCAGTCTTTATTAGATGGCTGTGCTTCAAAAAGTTATGTTGGGACGTCTCGAACTGTTCGTGATGGATATTTGATTAGTTTTCTTCTTTTTGCTTGAACTCATCCAACTGTTTGCATATTACAGGCCCAGCGACTGTACAGCGTTGAAGGCAACCAGGATCACTAGTGAGAACAACGGCTACTTCAGTTTCCTTTATTGTCCCATTGATTTGATCGAGAGCATGATCTACGCCTAAACAAGAACCTGGTCGAACGGTAATTGCTGCTAAAATCGTTTCTGCAATGAAAATCGGGTATTATAGAGCCTGAGTATTTGAAAATTTTATGAAGCAGATTTTAAAACAAACACCATCGTTAAACTCCTTAAAAGCTCTTGTTGCTTTCTCTTGAAATATATCCTCAACATCGTAGCTAATAGGTAATTTTTAAATGGATTTGCTGCTAATGTGCACAGTGGTTAAGGGCAAAGTACTAAGGATACATGGGATTGTGTAATTGTTCATATCAAAGAGGACTTAGGGAACAAATTCAACAATTGATGAACTTGAGGATATCTGTCCAGAATTTAAAGGTTGAATTGGTGTGCCAACTCTCTTGTATCTAATAGCTAAGTGGTTGATCTGCATGGCCACCGAACTCCTTTCTTCGACACTCTGAAGTTGTGTTTCTTCAAGTGTGTTCAGTGGAATCCGTTCAAGTATTTTAACTAGTTCGTAATTAGATTTGGAAAGGTATATATGCACCCGGTGTCTTATATTATTAGGAAACAATTCCTCACACGTCCATGTTTCGACACTCTGAAAGTGTGTTGGAAAATGTTCAAGTCTGCTCAATAGAATCCGTCCAAGTTTATTCCTCACGCTCATACACACGAGGACAGTGATATTTTTTGCTATCGTGTCCTTACGCCTATATAGAGGCTTCAATCTTCTCAACTTTTTCAAAAATTATCTCTATCTTTTTAAATTTTTTTGTCAATATCAATTTTTAAAATTTGGTGAAATATGCATTCCATTCCCCTCTTCAACTATTGAAGAATGAACACCTAGGATTTGACAAGAACATCCACGCCAACATTGCAACACTAAACGTGTTAGTGCCTTATAAGTGTTACTATTGGTTCGTACTTTTTCATAAATGTTCTATTAACTAATTTCTCAAGTTTACATGCGGCTTCATTTTCACTAGAGTAGGTAACTCTAATAACATTGAATAGCATTATATTTAATGTTATTATTTCAAAAATACTTCACTTTTATGTTAACACGTTTTGATGTATTGTACTATTGAGAACATTGAAAGTTTAATTCTTAGCTGTTCAAGGTCGCAGACCGAGGGCTGGATAAAACTGGTTGCGACGTTTTGAAAATTGGGCGTCACCGAGCGTATTTGGTAATATTAAACAATAGTGGGATGCGTTTGTATGAATTGATCCGTACCTTCTCCAGTACTGTTTATATTCAAAGTTACACGTTACTCGTTGATTGATGTTGAGTATTAAGTGTCCATAAAAAACTCATGAATTTACATTCTGAAGATGCAAAATACAAATTTTTTCTTCACTCTGATGTGGACTAAAACTTATATGAATAGGTTAGCATAAAATGAAAAAAAATTAGAACAAAACTTACAAAAATTTTTCGAAGCAAATTAAATATTTTATAGTAATTGGGATTAAAATATGGAATTTTCTCTTCGTAATAAGAATTCAATTCAGTTACATTTGAAACGTTCACGACGGTTTAAGATAAAACACGGAATCGTTACATGTAAGTCGATACTACAAGATCATACCTGTCGTAGTTCTCCAAACATTTTATATCGGAACGTTATAGGCTAGTAAATAAAAAAATGATGTAAGAGTGATTTGAATATTTCTCTCGTTATGTAGAAGTTAAACTTTCCAAAGATTATCTTCAAAATATTTTGAAACTTTTTGTGAAAAACCACTATAATTGGTCTGCATAGTTAATTCGCATGAATTCGTGACTGATATTATTATTATGCTTCAATTATGTAATTTTAAATCTTAAAATGTTTTTAAGATTTTTGTATTTTATGAAAATTGAAAATACTTGGAAATACTTTGACATATTTATATCTCTGTAAGAAAGATTGCCAGTTTTTGTTGCATTTAGCAGCACTAACAAATTAAAAAAATATCACATAATACATGTTCTATTTGTTATGATGAACATTATATTTGTTTTATTAGAAAACTATTGTGGTAAAACAAGTTGATTGATACATATTTTAAATGCCATTGGGTTTGTGAAATAAGTTAAAGGAAGCAATATTTTTATATCTAATCTTCCGAATTTTCGAACTTCAGCTCCCCCTCTTTCGATATGTGTATCGCTGTATACCTATCCATATATAACTTCCGCTGAGTAATTCATGCGCAATTTATGTTTATTAGGATATGGTGCAACACTACACAACATGATAGGGTTCCTTATGTAACAGGTTGAGAAACCTCTGACAGATTAAATTATACCTAGGATCCCTTCCATAGGTTCAGGGCATTCATTTTATTTTCTCGCGATTTGTGTTTCAATACTTTTCAATTAGAACTTAAAGTAATTATTAAGAAAAGTATTGCAATCTTATAAAAAAGTATTGTTTAATCTTTCATCTGCTTTTTTTTTTACGAGAGCAAGTTTTCAAAACCAACTCATTTCCGTCTACAATTGAAGTAGATTTTTATGGGAAAACATAAATTATCACACTTTGTGATATAAATATTATTGCTATTTAATATGTGATCATTGTAATTCTTTAATGTAACTCAGAATAGACATCGATGACGTTATAATAGTCTGGACGATTTATGGCATTATAATATAATTGTGTATCTTTATTTTGGAAATTGTAATGAGAAGGTAAATTAACTATCTTTTTCCGATATCCAAGTACCAATATTCAATTCAAATTTTTAAAGGTAATATGCATTGAGAAACTGATGCGGGAGATTATAAAATCTCTATTTCTGTTTCTGATACAAAGCTTCACGACGTACAATAGAAATGTTTCTGAGAAATGATACAAAATTTAGCATGTACATTTTTTCTGTCAATCAAACTGAAAAAGAATGTTAATTTTGGGGACCATAGTATAGTTACGCGAACATAAAAACCGTATCTTGTGGTGAAAAACAAACTGAAAGAAATAAATTTACAACAAATTTTGATTAAATTCCCTCCCAAATTGCACTCGTTGAGTTCGAGTGGTCAATAGAAACTATGAGTGTAGTAGAGGGACAACCGATGACCCAGTACGTGAACTAAGGATTGATGCAGTCTGAATAAGCGTTGGGATTGAGTAGGGGAATCTGGTCACAAACCTATTAAGAATGCAAGCGAGCGGGTTGCTGAGAGCTCGCGGAGTGACGAACTGGATTAGTAGCGGAACTGCTCATTTTATCCCTACCGTGCCCGTCCCCTGACTGAGCTATAATAGCTACAGTCATTGAACACATTAATCTGCTCTCACGGACTATCGGTTGCATTTCGTTTTTGCAAGTTCGAGTTTTTTAATGTTATTAGAGAAGTAATAGTAACAAATCTACCTGATTTGCTGTTACAAATTTAAAAATTATCAAGCGAAAATTTATTGAACTATTGATTAGCTTTAACTTATGAACATTCATATTCAGGAAATTCACTTGAACGTGACCTCTATATCTTAAAAGTGCATGTAATTTAATCATATTTTTATTTGCAATCATGACAGTAGCACATCCACATGCAATGTTACAAATGAGGTCAAATTATCTCAAATATTATATTTTCATGCAATAATGATAATAAAGTAATCGTCTTTTCAAATGCAAATTCTAATTGCTCAAGGGTATGTTGGAAAAGCAAAGTTCGATGTATGTGGCACGCTTTGCTCTGAATGCTTTACTGGCTTGTGGTAGAGGAGCGATGATCTTCGGCGTCCGAAACCGCAAATGCTGCTCTTGCGATGTGAGCCTTCATACGCGCACCGGTGCGTAAGGACGTGTTGCCGCGCACTTTGAAGCGCCATCGCCGACCGCACACCTTCACGGTGCCCGCCGCCGCAGCCCTGCACTCACACACTCGCCACACTGACCGCACGTCGGCCTGCCCTGCTCTGCAACGTCCAACACCATTCGCACGACCAATGACGCTCGCCAGCAGTGCTGCCAATATCGCGACGTGAATGAACTGTGACCGCGGGAAAATTTAATAGCAGAGGGCGATCTAATTACGCAAAGAAATGTTGGGAACTCTTAACCTCACAATTCCTATTTAACGCGACATCGTCCGAAATTAAAATTTTACTATTTGATTCAATATTCAGTAAAATGTTCTGTGTGAAACTGGACAATTTGTTTCGATTTTGATTCCATTAGAAAGCACAAATGAAGACCGTAAACACGAGTTTGTGGATCACTGATCTATTCTCTATTAAAAATCACTCATCTCGTGTTTCTACGTTTTATCTACGTGATCACTTCGTTAGTAGCTCTTTGCAATAATAATTTAAAGGAGATTATCACTGACCGTGGCACATGTTTCAAATTACCACTTCGCAGAGTTGTGCTGACACAAATGCCCATTGCATTCTGACGTGTCACATGTTTCAAATTACCACTTCGCAGAGTTGTGCTGACACAAATGCCCATTGCATTCTGACGTGTCACACGTGTACGCTTAATTCCACACTCCTCGCACTGTAAGCATCGTTTCAATGGCTCTCCCAAAAGGGGCAGATCCCTGTTTCGAGCACCCACCGCTTGCACAGAGATGCGGGCGGCGATTCCAGGGTTGGCGCCTGTGCCGGCCCCGGCGGCTCCATCCACCGCGTCCGCCGTCTTGCCGTTGCTCCTGCGGGCAACGATATCTCCATGAGTTTCGTGCATCGACGTGATCTCTTCTTGAGGAAAAGGTGGAAGAATACTCACGAGGTGGCACTGGCGGCGGCGGCGGAGGCCGCGGCGCCTACGGCGCCGGCGGCGCTCCGCAGCCCGCCGAGGACGCGGCCTACTGCCTCCGAAAGCTGGCTGCCTGCGGAGGCGGCGGCGCCGGGGGCGGCCATGCTGAGGTGGGGTGCGCTACTGCGCTAGCCGGCGGGCCCGCACATGCCCCGCTCGCTCTTCGCGGTTCGCGCGCTGCGGCCGGCCGCCGGGCTCTGGGCCTCCTCCTCTGTGGTGGCGGGCGCGCCTCTCGCCCACGCGTCGTCGCCTGCTCCACCTCCCGTCTCTGCTCTGCTCCTCACCCGCGCAATTAGATAATGAGAGGGCGGGTGAGTGACTCCTCAGGAAGAAGTGCTTAGCGCCCCCTGCGAGCGCGTCGCGACGCGAGGATGTGCGCGCACCCACACCGTTGCCAAACCGGCGCTCTCATTGGCGGATCAGTGGCGCCGCAGAGCGGATGGGTGACAAGAGACCCGTGCGGCAGCGGGCACGTTGCGCCACCCCTTTGTTCCCACGTGCGGCCTCCCGCGGGACGACGAACTGCGGCGGATGCGGGAAGTCTGCACCCCACCTGGGCCACGAGACCCTCTTGGGGCGCGCGCTGTGGTATTCTAGTTATCCCATTCTAGAGCACTCGCTGATACTTTACGTCAAGAGTTTCCAAAATATGGCCCGCGTGTCAGTTCCTGCGCGTTATAGAACGGAATCCGGACCGTTATCGCGACTTGAGACAAAAATTACCCCACAATTTTCTCCTTAATCAGTTACGACTGTATGATGTACACAGGGCGCGGTGTTTTAAAATATGATCTGTATAGTTTTTATGGTAATACATCATTTTTATATTATTCATCCGATCCCCATCAAATGTGGCCAACATGCTCCTGTAATTTTGATACGCCTGATTTATACGATCTAATAATTTAATGAGAGTCGTATATTTGCTTTAATGCGTAGTCCGTTTTCTTCAAAAGTAATTTATATGATTGTACAAGATGTCACCTCACCAGGTTCAATCCCAGGTGAAATAATCTGCACTTATATACTCCATCAGTATATTGATCTTAGATAATTTGAAAATATAGAAATGTGACTATCAGTTGATTGAATTTTAGATAAATGGCAGAAAAACAACAGGAAAAGGAAAGTAGATTAAAATAGTCATTGTTTAGTATGCAATAACATTAAAATTATAGATTGTGTAGTTATGTTAGTTCCGCAAATAATTTAATTCAAAAACCTTTGTAGTTAATTTTAAATAAAGTTTGTTTCAAAGAATTTATGTTGTGTGTCTACACATCTCTCATACTTAAATTATATGTTGGCATAATGGAACAGATCATTTTTTACAGGATAAGTAAATTATAGTGTATAATGACAATTCTTATAAAGTATGTTTTGTTTTTATTGTATTAAACTGATTTTATATATATATATATATATATATATATATATATATATATATATATATATATATATATATATATATATATATATATAAATAGCCCGTCCGTGGCGAAAGTGGCAACGTTCTCGCTCGTCACTANTAGAATTCTCTCTCCCCGTTGTTGTCTGCTTGGGCCAATGCTACGGGTAATATGCTTCTGGCAGAGCGTCTGGGTTTCGAATCTCGGTGAGGGAGGTCTTGGGGGGAATTACACTCGTTCCTTAGAATCTAAGACGGATTTTCAGGACGCGAGGTCTGTCTCGCGCACGGTTTAGAAAGTCCGAAGCGTGGTGCTAGCCACATCTTCTCCTCCTTGTGGGGAGGCAAAATAATTGCAGAGATCTACCTTCAGGGAACCCCAGGGGTATACCTTTGTGCGAATGTTAGACCTTCTTGACTTCTCATGGAATGTAGAGTCGAAAATCTGTTATTGCCTTAGGAAATAAGAAATAACGAATGAATAAGTTTATAACATAGTTTATAATAAGATTATAACAGTTAAATGAAATATTGCTTCCTTTTTTAATATCATCAATTCGTTCTCGTAGATCTTGAGTTCGATTATGACAAGTAATATCATGAGATAATCTGTAAATATTCATTACAATGTAAACGTAAAACTCAAGTTGTAATATGTAGAAAAAAATAGCTGGATTTTTGTGTTTTATTCACACGAAATAGAAAAGAAGAAATAGTACTGGATGATGGACTGACCTAATATGATCAATTTGTTCTTGTTGTTGATGATAAAATTCCTAATATGCGTTTAAAATATCGAAAACTTTTTAACATAAGACAAGATGGACTAGCGATGAAAGGCCGTTAAACGTTTCATCACATACGAGATGTGCAATTTGCATTTAAAAACAGAAAATGATTTCAAACAAGCAAAGTATTTAAGGAATATATGACTTGTCATAGTAATTTTAGACTATACATAAACACAATAGGCGATAGAAAAGAAACTCCAAAACACATGGGATTGAAATTTATACGAGGAAGAAAGAAAAATTTATTAAAGCATATAGAACAAGAGAGATTTTGAATACAAGAGATGAAGAGAAATTAATATCAAATAAACGAAATTTTGAGTTATTTCATCAATATCTAATGGAACTTTGGAGAACAAGAGATGCATTAACAACAGCAGTGGAATAGCACCCAACCAAGATATTTACAGAATGCAGGACAGTGGGAATATCTTAAGAGAGAAGATAGTAAAAGAAAATCACGTAATGACCCAGTTATGCAGGCGGGGTTTTTCTTAATTCTTTGTAAGAAGATTTGTAGGGAAGAAATAAATAAATAAAAAAGTTAATTTGTCTTTCTGCCGTGAGGAAGAAAGTTAGACCCGAAAAGTGAAGTTTTGAGGTAGGATAAGCAATTCTCAACATGGCGTGTCAACTTCTCCTCAATATGAACAGATAGAATTGATAGAGAAAACACATGTTTCAATCATTAAATAGCAGGGTCAAACACTTGATAGTCACTTTTTCATTAATTTATAATACTTTTTTCATTTCAAATCTAAAATTCCTCAATTTACTTAATTTTTCGAAATCAATAAATAAAAATTAAAAATCAAACGACCCTATTTTTTTGAACAGACATATTTACTCTGAAACACAAATACATAACATTTTATTTTTAAAATTTTGTTTTAGAGTGAATATACGTTTGTTCATGAGAAATAGGGTCGTTTGATTTGTTATTAATTATATGTGCAGACGGAAAATATGTCACATTTATTATAGATGGAAAAAACTAGTTGCCAAACAATTTTTATTAGTTTTATTAGTTATTGGACTTTTATTGCTCATTTGTTTTTCATATTATTATATTAATCGAGTCACGTAAATCGGTGAGGGGTCTCCAGATCCCCACTCAGGGCATCGCCTCACCCAGCTCGCAGGTGAGTTTTACCTCAGTCACTGTTCAGGTCTTCGCTCCTGCCAGACTCCAAGCGTTAGTATCTCCCAGGCATCGACAATGTGTTGTTATTAGTAATTCATTACTTTTCTGATGGGACAAAAAGGGAGGATTGTTTCTATTTTTAAAGTAGTGTAGAGTGCTGGGTATAAACAAAACCGTGATTGAGCACATCTATGAGTCAAGGGAAACATGGTGCATTTTTTGTCGCGGTTTTCCGCTGTAGCTCAGATTATGCCTTGGTCGACAGCTGGGCCACAAGGATTGCCACGGCATAGAAGGGGTGGGGAAGGGAAGAAAAGGTGATCCGGACGAACTTGTCTCAGTGAGACTCCGAGTACTGAGCAGCGAGTTTACTTATACTCACAAGGCGGCTGAGGAAGTATGGGTTGGAGCCATGACTACGCGCGCACTGGGACGGTCGGCACCGCCGTCCCGGATTTCCCAATAGTTCTTTCCATTGCTTTGCATTGGTATGAACCGACTGAGGCGGCACGCACTTGCTGCCTTTTGCTAAAAGTCCCCAGAGGAAGATCTTTTGGTCGACTGTAAAATTTTCTGGAAGGCTCATTAACAGTTTATGAATGCGGGCACTCGCAAGGACCAGACATTCACTTCGGTTGTGTTGTATTGTGTTGAGTGATCAAAATAGAATAGGGAACAGGTAACACGCAGATCCTATTCCTCTACGCCTTGGAGGAAGAAAGGTCCCTTCACCCAACAGGGTTTCTGAATTTCTGAATCAGTGCGCGCATTCTTCCGCAGTTGCAAAATCTCGGAACGTCCGTCCGTCTGTTCGTTGACGTCCCAGTGCGCGCATAGCTTTAGGACTGCTACTCATCTGGCTGACAGTGGTCACTCGGTGGATAGTGGGGCGGTCACACATATGCAACTCTCTCTAAGCTACCGGTTCCGTCTGCCCTGAGGCCAGATTGACTTCCCAATATGTACGAGATATGATCCTACACCATTACTCACTGAACTACTTCCCACCGCTCCGTGGCCTCAATACAGTGTTTGACTGATGTCTTACCGACATTTTTTATTATAGTTTGAGACGATTCAACACTCTAAAAGTGTCTAACAATATGAGGTGCTTGTCGTTTGGTGAAATCCACGTCAAGAGACGGTTGTGCGGGTAGCTGGTACTACTTTTCTGTTGGCCGTACTTAAGAAACGTTACTCAACTGTTCTTAACGGCAGTCCGAGTCAGTCGAACGCCGAGCGTGGCACCAGCAAGTTGCTCCGTGTTCCGGAGGTATTGTCAAGCATTGTAATAATGTCTCGTTAAAATACCTTACTTTATTTGTCACATTTCTGTTGCATATATAATGATAATAATCAGATAGTTTTAATTTTATGTAGTCGTGTGAGTGAATGTGCACACATCTACCTTATGTTAAGCAGATCTGTTCATTTGATAATTGTTCTTTTTTTTATTAAGGTATTGTAGTTCCTGTATTGTGGAGTTAAATATATGTTATTCAAGAAGGTTCCTTTCCTTCATTGTACTGTGTTATTGAACATTTGTTTTGTTGGGTATTTTATGGAGCATCATGGTTTGTAACATTGTATTTGCTTAATAAATGTCATGTTTCTTGTTTTAGTTTTGCCCTTTACTTCAATGCTGTCATATTATATTCGTGTACCGAGCTAAACCTTTGGAGAGGAAACGGCAAGTTGAAATATGTTATATTTTATAATTTATGTCTACTACTTACATGTTCGAGACTTGCCGCTTTTAAGCTACCCCTTCACCGTTAATGATGTTGAAAAGGTTCAAAGGAATTTTTATTTACTTTTTGTTTTCCTCTTAAAAATATTTATGTATAATCATCTGTAAAATAGAGTGTTTTTCATGCTAAAATTTTGATCAAAGGTAGATGAAATGTTCGTAACTAAATTTATTAGAACATATTCCCAAAGAAAGACAAGCGATACTCAAGAAATGATTAGTTTCGAAAAATCTTGTTTAGTATTCCATCACAAATACAAATGAAACATGTCAAAAGTCAAGTTCATATCGTTAATCAAAGTAGACAGAAGGTTATTACTATGCCAGTCATTCACGACAACGCACCAACATTTCCACCGCTTTACATCCTCAGAAAAATTAAATACCTGAAATTTTAGGCTTTGGGTTTTGGATATTTAATGGTGCTTCATTTATATAAAAAAATCGAGTTGACAACCCTATTAATAGTATGTAGTTATAATAATATATCACGCCCCTAGGGGAAATGATAAAAACATAAAATCATTTCTGTCCCTTTGCAACCATTACAAAATTAAATATTGAAAAATCCAATGACTTTTTTCTTATGAAAATCCGAAAATTATCATTTTACCCCATAATTTAGCATAATTTTGCTGATAAACTTTTGGATAAATACTATAATTTCCTGTTTATTATCATCTCGCATGATTTTAAGGGAAAAGCTCTTTCCTTTTTATGGAGGTGACTGCTTTTTATGGTGGCAATTGGTTTCTTCGTGAAGTTGTATCCTCCACAACAGACACAACAGAACAGGTGTTTCTCTACTGGAAAGGGCCCTAGTAACATTATACCACAAAAGCAGGAAGAATTATCAACTACTAACGATGATATTTTACGAAATTTTCCTGTCCTGTGCCCATAGGATCTCGCTATCTTGCTCTTGACGATACTTTCAAAATATTACATGCCGCTTTAAATAGACTTTAGACAGTACTAGCGTAATTAGAATTAAATCACTAAAATATCTGAGACCGGCATACAGAAACATAGTAACGTGTACTTATTTAATTCCATCTTGAAAAATATACCTCACAGGCCATTTAAATGAAACAATTGCAATTGTAATTGATGGTGTAATTGTCTTGAGGAGAAATCACCTATTTTCAACAAATTATTAACTTGTAAATCACGAGTACTTTGATAGATGATGCAAGTGATTGATGAGAGTGTACTTTGATTTGTAGTAAATTTTCTGTAATATTTTTACCTCATTTTTATCTATAGGTCACCGGACATTTGAGAAAGCTGTTTAACTTTTTCTGATGTGAGATGTATAAATCACGAAACCGTTGCGCTCGGTCGCCATTCTTGTATTTACAAGTCTTGTATGTAAATGTACATTTTGCGAGTTCCTGAATACGGTTTGTACTGTATTATTAATTGATAGATACAAATTAAATCATTCATTCGTTCGTTATTATTGATATTGTTGTGTTTTAAAACAAATAGGATAATTATAAAGAAAACAATTATACGTCTTCGTGATTTGGTGAACTTGGAGTGCTGGTCCCATCTTAATTACGATTTGCTTATAGGCTTATCGTAACCTAGACTACAAGTTTTGATTATACTTTTGTATTGTATGTGGCCCATCACTGGAAAAGTGAAATTAATGTATAAGCTATTATTTTTATAAATTGAAAATCTTCCATAAAATATACCTCTAAAATAAATATATTATTGTGATATTTTATTCTACACTATAGAAAGTGAAGATACGCTGTGTACTTTGTTCGCAATATTAAAATATGGACCAGGTTAACAAAAGCTCCGCGTTTTGTGTTTTTCACGATGCTATTTTTCACGCCGTTTGAAAATTTGCAAAACAATTTTTTTGTGAATATGGTCTATTTCTGTATTTTATGAACATTTGGTAAATAAAAATAATGCAACAGTCTTATTTGTATCATTTCCTTTCAATCAGAAATCAGCAGCTAGAAAATGGTGCTTCGAGCACGTATACCTTCGCAAAAATGTGTGTAAAATAGTTCAGAATATAAATTTTTAAATGCTTATTTGTTCCATTAGGAATTAATGCCAAGGAATAATTTGATTTTAACACCATTTTTTCCTTCTTGAAGTTCAAAAGGTGTTCTTAAAGTTCACAAATTAGTGTCTTTTGTGGGGTCAAATGTTATTACATGGAGTGCTGAAAGGAAAAATTACGTCATACCGTGGTTTGCATTAGAAGTTGTAAAAAAACTTGGATAATTACATTTTGGATAAAAAAATTTACGTAATGGCATCTGAAATTATTATTTAATTTATAAATAATATAATCGAATCTTTGATTTAAATAAATAAGTAAATTGATTGTAAAAAAAAAGCAGTTGAAAAACTACGTATGACCATGAGGACAATACACTAATTGACACTCCGGAACCAAGCAAAGGACAATCCCATCAATTCAAATCAAGGGTCCCATGCAGAGGTGGATTTAACATTTCGGCCCCTCCTAAAGTATGAATAAAAATTATAAGCTACGTGTCATAATACCAACAGAAAACCAAATTTGTATTCAATAAAACATAAAAAATTATTTCTCAGGTACGTATAATCAAGTTATATTCGGAAAATATTGTTTATAAATCCTATTACAAAAGTTCTAAAGTCGAGATTATTTATTACATTATACCGTCACCCCTAGGCAAGAAATATGAGCCTGTAAATAAAATCCACCTCTACCCTAAGGAAAACCGGAGAAAAACCCCTGCCCATGATGGGGATTTATCATAGTATTTTTAAACGCATTGATCGTGGTATTTTTAATNTGATGGGGATTTATCATAGTATTTTTAAACGCATTGATCGTGGTATTTTTAATAAGTAACATGAAAAATATTTCTGGTAAAACAAGAATTTAGCATCCGATTTACACTTAATTTATTTTTATCTTGGTCAAGATAAATAAATAAAAATTCTCCCAAAACTTCATTAGTAAGTCATGTATTGATTCAACGAATTACCGCATTGGATACGAAGAGTATACATAGAAAAGTATCCCCCCTCCTGAAAAATAATTAATTCTGTTGCAGTCGGAAATTTTATATTTTTTAATTAATTATATTATTTATTCAACATTTTTTTTATTTTACAATCATTATTCATTTTAAAATCTATATCACGACGATCTCCAAAATTAAGTTATTATAGCATCCTGTTCTGTAATTGTACTAGTCCACAAGTCAATTTGCTGACTCCCTACTTGGTTTACTTATATCATCATGGCCGACATCTGGGGTCTGGAGAACAGTAATAAATGATACCACCCGTGAAGTCAGTTAGTTACCTCATAGTTTGCCCACTTATTATCAGAGTCCTCCTTCCTTTTCAACGCAGAGATTAGGATTGGCGTAGACATGTCATTTCATTCAACATCTTTGAATTGATATAGTGACATGGCAAGGCAAAATATCTTTGATATCAGACCATATCCAGTTATCAAATGTAGGGAAAATTAAAATTGCTCCATCAGAGTCGTCCAATTACATAGACTACGGTTTCACTCTGGAGTCAGAATATGGATATCCCTTCCTTATAACTTAATGTAGACAAAGATAGCAAAAACATGATATCTTCATTATTTCGTGAGATATAAGAAAAATTAAAAACACAACACTTTCACTATATTATCCTTTTATATCATTTCTTAGTGAGTCTCTAAAATACCCGTCTCTGTTTCGTATGGGAGTTTTTGTAGTTATGATTCGGCTTACTCTTCGTATTAATTAAGTGTAGACAAAAATAGCATATCACGTACAAAAAACCTGAAATTCGAAAAACAATATGTCACTCTAATTCACCCTTTTAAAATCGGAATATTAAAAAATTTATTCCTATAGTAATGCTCTACAATACAAAAGTAACATATCGTCAAATTCTTTTCTCTATGTTTATGTCAGTCAGTTGTCAGTGAAATAAGTTAGTCAACCAGTCTGTCATTCAGGACAACACCCCTTATTAAATGATAAAAAAGTCGCGCAACACAAGCGTCATGTTTGTGTGAAAATAATGGTGGAATATTTAAAAGAAATTTGAAACCGATAGATTGACTAACTCTTCATGAAAACACCTTTTTTATTTATTTATTTAAAATCATGTCTTCGTCGTGAGACATTACATAACATATCTTACCTTACTAACATTGTTTCATTATGTAACTAGCTGTGCGAGTTTTTCAACACTTCTTTAATTTCCCGTATTAGTGTTATTTGTTTATTGGAAACTTCATAATTCTCCTTATTGGTTATCATCAGGTGTTATCGTCAAATATCTTTGTTATAAGTTTTTTAGATTTCATTTCTGTAATATATTACCCTCAATCAGATCCATATAACTCACATTCCCAAATTACATGATTCACCTTTTTAAGTGAGTACATTTATTTATTTACATTTCATTTTGACCATGGCGAAATGACCGCCTAGTCTGTAAACACTGTCATTACGAGGCTCCCATGTTTAATCTCTTTTTTCTTGTTTACTTTCCTCCTCAGCCGCTGGCCAACGTTCCCGTCCCTGCGATCATATGAACAAACACATGTGCTATCATCTCTCCTTTGAAACCTTGTAAAATAATTATTGAAACCACCATGGCCTGTAAGTATTTCTGCCATTGCATTCCCTGGCTAGAACCATTTCATGTTTTTATGGGTGAATAATACATCCAGTATATGTGTATACGTCAGTATTCCTTTGTCATTCTTCTCTCATCGAATCTACCCTGCAAATACCGTTCTAATATATCCGTTCCCTTTATTCAATTGAATCATTTTTTCATCTATTTCTAGTTTCTTCTCCGTCCTCATTGCAATTCTTATAGCCCACTTTTGTATGTCCAAATCAATTTTTCTGACTCCCAGCAATACGCTTAGTGCGTCCGTAGGTACTGTGCGATACGCTCCTCCAAGTCGCAACAAGTATAAACGCTATATTGATCTATTTCTCATTGTGATATTTCTTATACAGTACGGCCACATACAATTATTGGCTCAATCATTCATTTATAGAGAGCCAGTTGATTTTGATGCCAACAGAAATTGCGCTTCGGTAACAATAGGTGAGGAAAGAAAAAACCCAGCAAAAAACCTCAAGTTCAGCTGAGCGGAGAATGGAAGCGGCGATCTTCCGTTTCACGTGCTACGAGGTAATTTGTTCAACGAAGATTCTGCTTCTACACGGAATACTCAACAGCAGTGTAATGTTTTCAGTGGTAAAGGCAATGTTGTCATCTTCGTTCATGTAAACTATGCAGTTAGTATATGAAAGTAAAGATTCACACCATCAGAATAAACCCTATCCAATTATGCATTTTTATTGTTATACGTAAAAGCAAAAATTATTTTCGTGGAAGCGAGATTTCAAATTATTATCAGATTCAACATAATGGGAGTAATATTTCGTGTTTAAATTGTATAATAATTCTCTTCATTGGAGAAATATATCCATTGCTTTCTGGTGGTTTTAGTAAGTTCTATGCGTGTCACTGATCATATGAATAAGTGTTCCCATATTTCATTTGTGGCTCGAACAGTATAGCAGACAGTGGAAGTTTCTTCCCAACTGCAATGTGTCATACTTTGGTATTTTGTAAACACTAATTTAATTGAATCTACTGCTTGTTCATGTCACTGGGAGAAATATTTGAATTAGTTTTTTCAACAAATAAATTTTCTATCCGTTCACGTACCGTTGTTGATTTACAACGCCGTCATATTTGGTCTGCGGTGTGAACAGAATTTTTGCGGCGTTATATTTGTGCCTCATTTGATTTGTCGTCATACTGAATGAGACTTATGCGTGATGTTTTATTTTCTGTTGCCATATATCGTATAATCTTTTGTTTCTCTATATTTTACGTTACAAAAGCACCACGTTAATATTTCTGAGTCTTTTTGGTGAGATCCATTGCTGCTCAAATTGAACTGTGATTTATTATAATTATTTTTACTCCTTTATTATTTTTCATTCCGTTCTTGTGTACTTAAAAAATATAAAATTTTCTCTAGGTCGCTGCTTCTTAAAGAAGTATGTAAAATAAGTATAATATTTACTAAGCATAATAAGTATGTGTAATAAAATAATATTTTTATGTCATGTAATGTTGAATTAACAATATTACATACGCTTGTGTCATTTTATCTCGACTACATCATACAGCTAGATTCTCCCTATATTAGACTAAGAACCAACGACAAATATAGTCACCTGATTTTCTCACGTTGTTAATACTTACGAATAGGTGGTAGTTGATTAGTAGTATCAGAAAAGTGTGACGAACATATTATATAATTACAAAGGAGGCGGCAAGTCATCCCATTTGCTCATTGTTCATACTTCGTATAGTCAAGTATACCCTACCGTCGAGGGGAAAAATAATGGCAAACGATTTGTACGTGACATTAGCGTTGGCAGACGCCATTGAGAGGGTCAAAATCGGACCCAAGTTAAGTCATGTGCTCAAACCTGATTCAAAGGCCACTTGTTTTGGAATACTCCAGAGAGTCTAAATTCAAAAAGGCAGGCTATACTATAAACCGTATGTTGATGCAGTTTTCAAGGATATCTACCTTTAACCTGGAGGTTCGAATGTTTCGGGAATAGAACTATAAAATTAATCGACCTTCTTTCGGCGGAACCCAAACTCTTATAAATAAAGATAATTAGCAATTGTGGGCATACAAACCTGTTCTTTTTATTTATACCTTATTACATAACTTATTGTTGGCTTACGACCAAATACCATATTTACTTGAAAATAAATACTTATTATCTTGAAAATATTTAATGTCTGGTCCCTGAATCACACCCTCTTTCCTAACTCTCGGAACCTCCGTGACGCTTCCACGGAACATTAAAGTTCCGCGGAACATTAAAGTTCCGCGGAACACCTTTTATGAACTGTTGAATTACCCTTTATAACATTATATTATAAATGTTATAATCTTTGAGGGAACTTCAATACAGCATAACCCAATAACCCAATGTTATAACAAATCACCGCTTACACGAGGACCATTTGATCGATGGAGAATATATATATATATATATATATATATATATATATATATATATATATATATATATATATATATATATATATATATATATATATATATATATATNAAAATTTTGTAATTCAAATTTTATTTCCTTCGTTACAACTATTCAATATTGACATCAGAAGAAACAGGGGGGACATCATGGCAATATGTTAAATACCAATAACATAGAATGAATGTACTCCTTTTTTATGCGAAGGTGCTTGTAAAATTAATTTGATCAATTTTGAGATGGTCTATATTTTGCTGCTTATTACAGAAAGAATACTCTATTATGAAATGTTCAGCTTTGTCGTGATCATAACATCACTATCACGTTTTTTTTTCAAAGAAAACGTTTCCACAAGAGGCCGATATAAAATCCATATTATACAAGTATGTGAGTTTTATATCCCCATAAAATATTTGAACCAGTTCTTTTAATAACACGGGGTTAACTTGATGTCAATTTTATACGTCA
Organism: Laupala kohalensis; assembly: GCA_002313205.1. NCBI lineage: Eukaryota > Metazoa > Arthropoda > Insecta > Orthoptera > Trigonidiidae > Laupala > Laupala kohalensis. The sequence goes on from NNCF01126686.1 coordinate 34,820, forward strand.
ACGTTATAAAGCTAGATTATCGAATTGTGAAGATAATATTACTACAAAACGCCATTAATATATTGACTAACTCGATTTTGAACTATTAAAGGACTTCTATTTCTGAAATGATTTAGAATTGGGTTTTAAGTTCCTTTTTTTAGCTGACATGATATTGAGGTATCCCTTTTAAATAATTTTAACAAACAAATCTTTGATATAATTACGGACTTTTTTTAACACCATAAAATATTTTGTCTGAATGGCAAAACATTTTTGTTTAATAAAGCTTCGACAAAATATTAATTTATTTTTACCAGAATCAAATACGCCTTCATTTTAAATTCAATTTGGGACCTCCTCCCGAAAATGTTTAACTGGTTGAAAAAGAACATTTGTTTTTAGTTACAAATTATGAGGCGCCGACTGGGTGTCAGGTTAAAATACGTTTGAATAGTAAGTATGGAAACCATTTTTGTACGATTACCATTATTGACGGCGCTAACCATCACTCAAACCTGGGGAATTACTGAGCGCACAATGTTGATATAACCAAACCCTTGACATTTATTCAGCGGTCTTTAATCCAAATTTGTGTGTGGCTACTGTGGTACTCTTGAGTTAGCCCTTCCTTCCAAAGCTTTTATATTTGCTGTGGAAAAAATTAAATTAAAAAAAAATGTATGGTGGATAAAAATGTAATCGCTTCTGCGACATACAATTTTATTCTTATACTACAAACAGTTTTCGCCTTTATAATTTTTACTCTTAAGTTTACTTTAAATGTAATATTTTGTATGCATAATAGTTATTGTATACCTCACAGTAATTGCCAACCCGTCTGCACTGACTGGAACTCTCAGTATTCTTCATGCAAAATATGATCATAATTAATAGCTCAACAAAAGGAATATATCCGACGGAATTTGAAAAATTCGTCTTCCTCTACTTACCGATGTTTTTTATAGTTGAAAAGTTTCTGATGGCGCGTTTAGAACCTAAAAACGACTTGATACTCGTAAGCTTCTCGAGCACAGATAAAATTTAAATTATTTCATTGATACACAGTGGCTGATCTATTGGGGGGGGGGATAAGAGTGCTATAGCCACCCTCCCCATTGGACCTGAACTTTCAACAAATAAAGACATACTTTGTGAAAGTGTAACCAGATATTTCGCACACTAAATTTACATGTTAGCACGCTAGGTGTGCTCCATATATGCTAAACTCAGCAATATTTAGATACAAAGCGATACAGCGCAACGGCATTGCCGACAGCACAATTCACGACAGCCTCCAATGTTATTAACTCGTTGTGAGGAGACAGTTGGCGATGTCTTTCTTTAAGGGACCTTTACCTGCTTCACAGAGGATGGGAAGATCTTTAGACGTTCGAAACTTATCTTTTCCACATACTTCATATAATCTATAGATGACATGAGTATATCTTTTCATTTGTGGGCTGCGGTTTTTCCATCCATGCGTTGTGTAATCTCTAAGTATGGTGTATGCTGTTTGTTATCTCTCGAGTAGATTTTTTATTGATTGGCACTTGGATTAAGAAGACCTCTTCAAGACAGTTTTATAGAATATATCAAAAAAGTCTCTTGATTGGGATTTTATTTTATAACTTTCATATATTTTTGTTGTTTATTATGCCTGCTTTGAAAGCATATTTTCATGAATTATTTGATTTGTCTATTTATAAAATTCTGATTTGGTCACGAAATCCTCATCCTTTAATACGTATTTGCTACTTTAAACAATTAATAAATTTGGTGTTAATATATTTGGTGTACTATTTAATATTGTTAATTATCTATTTGATAAGTTATTTTATTTAAAGATAATATTTATAAAATTTGTGTTGTAATACCAATATTTTCAAACAGAAATGCTGCTCAGTTCCCTCCCCGGTTAGCACCCCCCCCTTGATTACGATATAGGTCCGCCACTGTTGATATAAAATGGTTTTATTTCTATTTTAAGTGTTTTTGTAGCTGTATGAATTTAGAATCTCTCTCGTAAATGCACATAAGTGTAATACAACTAACTGACTGACTAATCATGAAATATCAAGAACTACAAAGCCTACAAACTTAAAATTTGACAGATAGATCCATTTAGGTTGTAGACGTCCGCTAAGAATCCCTGGGATAGGAGTGGGACCGGGGAATAGGTAAAAGTAATAAAAAAGATCGATATTGGTGTTGAATACATCATTATTAAGACGCAGAAGATCAGAGTTAGATTCTCAATGCCGACTTAATTTACGGTCATCCCCTGCTGTTTTCTAAAATGTCTTTCTCAAGTGAAAATAAGGGATTGAGGATTCACACCAATTCTATCAAATCACCAACATTCATGGAGAACATTCTCACGGAATATCAATGGGAATGTGAAAAAGAATAAAGTTATTCTATTTTGTATATAGGTCTATATTACAAAATTCACGCGGGTACTGAGTTAGTACTATATAATAATCCTGGCAACACCAATAAATATGAGCCAAAAATATACAGACCTGTTGACATGTTTTAATACCCACTGTATTGTAAAATATTTCAATTATCAGAACCAATTTTTCTTTTAATGTTGATGTAATGTTTGTTTAGCTATACAATAAAATATTTTTTTAATTTTTGTTTTATTAGTGAATTGTTTTAAAATTTTGAATGCCCAAAAATGTTTGTTTTAGTTTTCTTTTCAAATTTCGGGGAACGCTGGGTAGTTCTGTTTGCATTATACGCGAAGCGCTCGTGTGACATCAAATAATCTGTTACCAAAGATATACAACTATAACGAAAATAAATAGATGGTTATTACACATCAGTTAAAAACACGTATCTACGAGTATCTGAACCGATTCAAAATTATCATTTGGGATAATAACTGTTATATATTCTGTTTAGGATAGGTAAGAACTTTAAATGCGTTATCATTCATTTATTTGGATGAGGATAATTCAATCCAGTATCGTTGATGAAGTAGTGGGTGTGATGGGAATTTTTTCATCTCACTATCACACTTATTATGGAATGTGGTGAAGATACAAAGCATATTTGCAACATAAAATTAAGAAATTATATTTTAAAAAATTCCATATGGATTCGTATATCGTAATATTATTTTATTTGGAATCTGTAACTAAAAGGAAAGGAATGTCACAAGCAAATGAATCAAATGAGTTCTGTTGCTAGGGCTGTTTCGAAACACTTTGGTTTATTCTCTGAAAAATAACACTTTACATGCGAGCTCCGTAAAGGAATGGCAGCGGGTGGTTACAAAAATATCTTTGGGCGACGGCTGCAGCATGGCGACGACGGCGCAGCGGCGGCGGCCGCGATGGCGAAAACGGCGATAGGGGGAAACGGATAACAGCGGAATGAGCTCGACAAAGAGGAGGGCAGCAGGTAGAGGAGATAGCGCGACGACGGCGCGGAAAAATGACTTCGCTTCCTCCCTCATTGCGTCGATGTGCTATTAGTCACCGATCGCTTCCTCATGGTCCAGAAGTCCCCGAAACCGCTGTTAAAGGTGTCTCCGTGGAAGCCACTAGCGTCCATTTCCGGCCTTCGTTTCTTCATTGGCCAGAAATCTCCAAATCCACCGTTAAATGTATCACCATGAAAACCTGATGCATCCATTTCTGGACGTCTCTTCTTCATGGGCCAGAAATCACCAAATCCTCCATTGAAGGTATCACCATGAAAACCAGAAGCATCCATTTCTGGGCGTCTTTTCTTCATTGGCCAGAAATCTCCGAAACCATTGTTGAACGTATCACCGTGGAACCCAGCGGCATCCATTTCCGGTCTACGTTTCTTCATTGGCCAGAAATCTCCGAAACCATTGTTGAACGTATCACCGTGGAACCCAGCTGCATCCATTTCCGGACGACGTTTCTTCATAGTCCAAAAGTCTCCAAATCCACCGTTAAATGTATCACCGTGGAAACCAGACGCATCCATTTCCGGTCTTCTCTTCTTCATTGGCCAGAAATCGCCGAATCCACTGTTAAAAGTATCACCATGGAAACCTGCAGCGTCCATTTCAGGACGGCGTTTCTTCATGGTCCAGAAATCTCCAAAACCATTGTTAAAAGTGTCTCCGTGAAAACCACTAGCATCCATTTCAGGCCTTCGCTTCTTCATAGTCCAGAAGTCACCAAATCCCCCATTGAATGTGTCACCATGGAATCCGGAGGCGTCCATTTCAGGTCTTCGTTTCACAGCCTCCTTCTTCTCTCGAGACCAAGATGGCTGCTCGGCAGAGCTTGCTGGAGCTGCGGGGGTTGGGGCTGGGGTCACAGACCTGAAATCAGAATACGCTTGTTTTAAATGGAAAATTATGGAATATTGTTCAGTTTTTTATTAAAATATTTACAGATCCATTTAATTATGTTGTGTACCATAAAATTATCTGTATTGTGGCACAAGAGAAAAAATGGCAGTCTCAAAAAAATAAGTATTTGATTTGATAAAATTTGATTTGGAGAGAGTAAATTTTCCGAGGGTCCTTCATACTGTAATCTTCTAATGTGCAAGATCAAATTTTACATTTGTGTTGATTAATATTCCTTGAAGGCATAAGAAAAGATCATAGAAATAGTTGGATCTAAAACAGTTAGGTAATAATAATTATGAAAGTGTTTATTTGCAATTTTTTCATGTACTTAAGTTTAATAAATATATGCTATAATATTTAAAGATAATACATTATTATCAAAACATAAACATTTAAGTGTGTCCGCTTATTATATCTCATTTTTAGGAAAAAGGATAACAAAATAAACGAAACATTGGTGATTGATAAACTTGTTTGCACATAAAGAGGTGTGCTGTTTCATCGTTTCTGACCATATCGTGTCTATTTTTCGACTGGTATTAAGTTTGAAACGAATTTGAGAAAAAATAACGAATCATTTATTAGGGAATTTACTGTTAGGGAACTGTACAATTGATAATTGTTTTACGTTTATATCGTACTTAATTGAAAAACACGTGAATTGAACTATTATATAATAGCGTTAAAATTAATGTGCAAAAAGATTATTAAAGAAGTTATAGATGCAGAGACAGGTTTCAACAATACAAGGAAAAGAAATTCTTTCTTTTTGAAATAAAACAATGTGGTATTTTAACAACTAATTTAATTTAATAAATGCCATGTTGTTTCCGCCGCCTCCATCATCACCATATACATTAATACACAAATGTCCCCTAATTTTTTCACTTCTTCTCTGCGCAACCAGATTGAACAAATCATACAAATGAAGTATTGTACATTAGAGGATTAAAAGGCGTGTCTGAGGTTTTCTATTTTTTCATCTATTACCCTTTTCTTTCCAAGATAAAGTAACATTTAAAAAATTACACCAAGATAAAATAAACGAAAGAAACACTTTAAAAACTTTATTAACATCTAAAAACGTGCTGCACTAAAAAGTAAAAAATAATGCTCAATAAACTTGAAAATCAATTAAGATCATCAAAACAGGTCTCAAGTTTATCGAAAAAAGAAAATCAGAGAATTTAAAAGCTTGATGCGTCAAGTGTCATAATTACTATTTCTACTACTACTTAAAATTCTGCAAAAACTCTCAAGCTTTTAAAATTTTCTGATGTTCTTTATTTATCAACCTCTTTAATTTTTAATTTTATTCAAGATTATTTTCTACTTTTTATTACAATACTTTTATAAATAAAAGCTTGTTTTAAAAAGCTTTTTTTGCTTTAATTTTATTTTATACTTTTCGGTATTAGAATTTAGTTATTTGATTGTCAAATGAGCACTGCAAACTTGCCTGTCCCACCAATTGCCGTTATTTCACACGGCATCCCCTTGCCACCTCGTCCCTAGAGGTACCTGGGTTATTTTATCCTCACCGTTGTCAGATTGTCAGCCATTTGTGTACCAAGTTTGGTTGAAATTAGTCCAGACATTCTTGAGTTATGGCGGGTGATAAACACTCAAACACACATAACCTCAGTTCACCCCTTTTAGGTATAGATTTTGGTAAACTGGTACGAGAATCATATACTGTCATACAAACCACACATATCTGTAAAATTTCAGCTTGATCGGAAATTTGGAAGTGGCCAAAATATCAATTACCAATTTTGAAACGGAATGACAACATACATATGAACGAAGCAAGTTAAATAAAAGCTTGTAAAAAGACGCTACTTGGCGTATTAATTTGACTGCGTGAGTTCTGAAAAAAGAAAGCGTTTGATAAATAATATTCACACGTGAGTTACATAATACCATGAGTTATAATCATAAACCATTCATAAGTTATGTACTATTGATAACTGTACCGATGTCCTGTAATGCTAAATATGAAACCGAATGAAACCTGCCCACTAGTAGAAAGCATGGAAGAAAGTAATATCTGTCATATTATTCAAGCAAATAAAATAGTTTTTCTGTGTGAAGTAAACAGTCTAATTTTCCATGCGATTTAATCGCAAGGATTGCCATATTATTAGGTTCACATTCACCGACACTTCGTAAATATTTAATTCGTTAACATTAAGCAATGAATTGTCGAATTCACATACAGAAAATGAGAACCCACAACACAACATTTACTTACTTATTTACTTATCAGGTCTATTGTGTTGTGTGGTCTGCGCGATATCGATACGCAACCAATCTAGATACGCTTAACCTCTCTCAAATATGCCAAGGCGAAGTAATTGAGGGATGTAATTGAAAAACATTCTAAGAGTCCCAAAAAATTCGTTTTTCGAGAAAAATGTTCTACATGGTAGCGCCAATGCCATGGTAATCAATCTAAGTATCTACTGATTGTTTAATTGCTATGACGGTCTAAAGATAGCGTGTGCGTATACATCGTCGCAAGGCTAACAGTCGGAAAAACCGATTATTATAATATCGGTATTATTTTATATTTTTACTATTTTCTTTAATTTGGCGTAACAACAGGCAAAATAATGGTTATCAGGGTGGCGCTTTTTGGGTACTGTCCATGATACTTTGAAATGTCTTTTGGAAATCACAGGTACTATTTCGAAAATTCTTCGTACTTTAAATATTTGTCACAACGTACTCAACAGAACACCTCTCGTTTCTTCTCACATTTTTGGCAATATTTATTGATCGAGTCAGGCATTATACACAACAAGTTATTTCTTGGGTCAAATCTCCCATTCGAATCTTGTCTCGCAACTTACCAAATGAGAAATAGTAGGATCGTTCGGCCTCTGTGGTTGGATTTGCATGTCTATTATGCTCGTTAAAACAATGACAACATTTTAAAAGCTTAATTAAACGTTACTAAAAAAGTGGATTAATTAAGTTGCACGATTCATCACTCGTAGCTGACCCAATTACTTGAATATCTATGAAGTAGACCTCAAATTATGAACCGGTGGAGAGTATAAGAGTATGATTCCAAGTCTTTAATCTCGATTAAGCTGTTAATTTCGTTGTACGTGAATTAATTCTTCAAATACTTCATCCAAGGAATACTCATCACACAGTTTGTTGATATAACGTCTCGAAAATATGTTACATAATTTATACTACCACATCTATGTCAGTTTATTGTACGAACATATGTGAAAAATAGTACATAGCACAGAATTTCAAATAAGATTGAGAGTAATTGACGGGCAGGATGTGAAGTGTTTTTTTGCCATTCTCCAATATTTGAGATGAATGGTTATTAAATAAGGTGTACAAAAGGTAACTCAAAGGTTTTGTACATTAGAAGGTTTAAACTATTGTTAATGAAATTCTTCAATTTTATTGAGAAAATGTTGCACGATTACTTGTACAACGTCAATATAATAAGAAATTTAATCACAGCAAAGAACATGTTTTCAATAAATGTTCTGAACTTTATGGTATGAGTGTTAAATAGCTACGTTTTGAGGAAATTTTGATAATATTTTAATATAAATAATGCCACGTTTTCTTTCTTACGAGGTAAACTAACGATTGATAACTGGTTTCAAACCCTTTCCCCCATCTTCAAGAATGTTTGTTCTGAATAAGTGTAGAACTCACCTTCGTCGCCTCACAGGGTTAAAGTCTCCGAAGTCCCGATCAAAGGCGTCTCCATGGAACCCACGAGCGCTGAAACCCATGGGGTTGCGCTTCCCGCGGTTCATCCCCCTTCTACTTCCGCCGCCACCATTGCTCACGGAGGGTCCTAGCACTGTCTCTTATACACATCTAGATGTGTATAAGAGACAGTAACCTCAGTTCACCCCTTTTAGGTANCGTGGAAGCCACGCCGTCCCACTTCTGCAACAAAAAACACAAGGTTTTTGTAATAGAAATAAACAAAATTCATTGTCAAAAAAGAATTGCTAAGTGCGTATGACCACGTGGGAGATAATCAACTAAGTTACTCTCCGGAGAGAAGCAAGGGACCATCCAATTAATTCCGATCAAGGGCCCAAGGGCAGTGGCGGATTTAATACTTATGTAAACAATTTAATAAAATACGTTATTAACCATTCCTTATTCCAAAATGATTCGTAGATATAATGTGGAGTTAAAATTCGAGATTAATAATAACAAAAGTTTTAAATGACATTTCCGCCGATGAAGGATCTACCACTACCCGAAGGAATATCGGAGACAAACCCAGGTCAGGTGTAGGGCTGGGTGGAAATGGTCTACAGTTAGGGTAGCCAAACAGGTGGTGTAGTGGTTAACACTCCTGCGATCAAAGCAGAAAATCGGATTCAATTCCCGGCTCGTCGCCATTTTTACCTGGCTGAAAGTTATTACGTATCTTCTCCACATGTAGGTACACGGAATAAATATATGCATAAGGTAAAATTAACGAAGCAAGAGGAAGAGAGCTTCAAATTTATACCAAGCTTTAGACAAATTTATACCAAGCTTCAGAAAAGAGAAGTGGTTTGATCTTTTACCAAAAATGAAATAAATTATGGCTGGGCATGGCGATTTTAATGTATATTTACAAAAGAAGGGAAACTGAAAACATGGAAGTGTTTGTGTAAAATGGACAATGAAACATATATTTTGTGGGAATGCTGTTTGATTGGGAAGGAGAGACGAGAATTTCTGGATGATCATATGAAGATTGATATAATAGATACCGAAAATTTAGATAAATTAATGGAAATGGAGAAGTAATTTTTTAATGTATAAGACAAAATTATGTTTGCGTAATGTTACGAACCAAATGTTCGTAAAGTGTTTATTTGTAGATTCTCATTCAACACGTACTTTATTTTTATTTATGCTCCATGAGAATCGTAATATTTATTTATTCCATGTGTATAATTCTTGTATGTTCATATAGATGTTCTTTGGTAGTTATGAACTCCATGTCTATTTCAAGTTCCATGCACATTGTATCGATTCACGTATTCAAGTTCCTTGCGCTCGCAAGTAGCTACAATTTCTATGTCAACTTCAAGTTCCATGACATTCGAATCTTGAACGTACCCACTATGTATGTTCCGTGCACCGGCTATATAAAGAGCACTGCTCAAGCCACATTATCCAGTATCCAATATGCATTCTCCAGTCGCCGCTTCGTGCGGTACCCAGTCGGCTGACATAGTTTTACTATACTCAACCCACTCTGGACAAAGTCTTCATTCAGAGCGTCATGATGATACTCTGAAACCTGATCCAGTCTACCTACTTTGACGCTACCGTTTACGGACAGTCAACTTTAGCGCCTCCTGGCCATTCGCCTTCGGGCAACTAAGCGCCTTCGGGCCATCATTCGCCTTCGGGCAAAGCAATTCTTATCCAGTATCCAGTCGCCGCATCCAGTCACCGCGTCGTTCGGTATCCAGTACTCATGCGCCGCGTTGTACGGCGCTATCCAGACCCACACATCGGCATGCGACACGGCTAGTATGTGCCGCGTTGTATCGTTCCACGACTCAGTACTCTGCAAGTTCTACTTCGGGGATCACCACGTCATGATACTCTGGGGACACGTCGCCATGTTGTGCGACGTCTAGACATTTCGCTGCTTATAATGTTTTATACTCATCAGTCAACTTATTAATGTGTTCATGATGAACTTTTTGAAAATTGATTTCCTATGAGAAATCACTCAACTGCTGTACCATCCAAAATATGGTGCAGCGCTCGCAGCAAAGCAACATTGAACATATTCGTTCATAATATTCTCTAGTTTCAGCCACTTGCTTATCAGCCACAAGGCCGAACTGGAGAAAACTCAACCACTCCGACGGAAGACCTCAGCCAAGACTTCTGAAGGTAGCCGGAGCAAGATTAC
>NNCF01126686.1:49124-72004 GCA_002313205.1 Laupala kohalensis
AATATATTCAAACTCTGTAGAAAAAGTTGTTCTCAGAGTGTTAGTTGCTCACAACAACTAACTTCAATTTTGCCAATCCAGGATCAATCTTGTAATTCTGATTTTGTAAATTTAGGAAAGCATATGTATATATGTTGTTCAATTGTAATAAATGTGCATTTGTGAATCTGAAGCGTGTTTTACAAAGAATCATACTTCATCCTTAATCTTCATGCTCGTTGAAACACACGAGTCCCCCCTATATCCCTTCTGTGTTTACGACGAATGGTCATTCGTTAGTAACACGTAAGGTAATGAGAAATTTTGGATGAAAACACGTTAGAGATAGAGTGATGAACCAAGTATAAGAGTATATTAAGGAAGGTGTAAAAAAAATTCTCTATTCACTATGTTTGACGCATTGCCATGAAATAAATAATAAGTTTATTGTAAAAGTAAAAAAATTGTAGGACAAAAACAGTTAAAAACAGCGTATGTTTATCATGCACGCACTTCGCCATCTTCCTTGAGGGCCGATGTTGACATTTCGATGAGCAATTGAATTGAGTAATGTAATATAGGAATCAATATGGAATAGATGGCGATCAGCTGAAGTGCGATAGGTTACTTCACAGGAGTAAATACTCCCTTGTTTCTCGAACTGTCTAAAATGACGGTGGAGATCGTGAATGGAGTCTAAACGAGGGGAGAAAAATAAGCTTAGTTACTCTCCGGAAGCAATCTCGGAACAATCCAACCAATTCCTATGAAAGTTCCCCGTGGATAACTAGAGATAAACTAGCGACGTTATAATAACGCACGCAACCATAAAGAGACAGTATATAATTGTTTTTATTAATATAAATAATAATAAAATAAGCATATACCAATTTTTCATTTTCATAAATAAGTATTCAATGTACAATATCAATGGTGTGTAGTAATATAAAAATATTTTCAATTGAAACTTATATGAACATTTTTTTATTGAAATAACTTCTCTATTGTAAATAAAAAGTAGCTAATTTTATTGGTAAAGACATGTTTTTTCAATCAAGTATACTAGGAATAATGTAGCAACTAATTTATTTCAGAGTTACTACTTTTGCATTTTTATATTAGGTCTGCTATTCTTCCGCCGTGTTTTCAACATTCGAGGCTTATTTTAAAAATCGGTTGTACATTTACGATTCAAAATATTATCAATCGCTGGCCACTACTTTCTCTCATCTTTCTCTCAGCTTAAGAATCCTGCGTTGAAAAAAAAATCTAATATTTTGAGGCGATCCGCGTATCGATTCAATTTTTGACTTCTTCGTAAGAACGAAAGTGCTGGTCAGCCAGGCCGTGTGCCATTGATCGAAAAAAGTGATAGTCAGATGTAACAACGTCTGGAGAATACAGCGGGTGGGATGGGACTTTCCATTTCAACATTTTCAAGTACGATTTGACCGACTTTGCGACATGGGATCCAGCATTGTCATACTGCAGAGTCACTTTATCGTGTCTCACGTTGCATAGCAGTTGTGATAGTCCATCCAATTTTGATCCTGCCAATTCTTCTTGCGTTTGACACGAGTCTTCATGATGTAATGCCTCCAATTCTGCATCTTTGAAACTCTAAGTATTTGAGAGCGTTCGATGAGCCTCAGCCGCAGATTTCTTCATATTGAAGAAAAGAATTAAAACCTCCCGCAAATGACCTCCCGAGAATTTGGCTGGTGAACTGACATTTTCAAACGAGAATAACTTAACGATGTGGACAGAAATCGACTAATATTTCTATGGGGTTATGTTGACAAATGCCCAAAATTATTGTATGACATCTACATCTGTTTATTTCAACCACCACAAACTTGAAATTTGGTAGGTATGACACTTTTAGGGTGTGGACGTCCGCCAAGAAAGAGTTTTTCGAAAATCCATCCCTAAGTGGGTGAAATATGGGTTGAAATGTTTTATGTATGTATCCTACCAGAACTCTGGGGTGCCTGAATCAATTTCAACCAAAGTATATACACAGACTACTGACTATCTGACAACAACCACTGTGGGGGTAACACATCCGTGTCACCCTTAAGGGGGGAGTGGAAATAGGGTAGCGATAAAATAATGGGAAAATCCGATATTAGATTCGAAACCATAGTTCGCGTTGGCTATTAAGATGGATAAGGACGTCGACGATTCTATGTAAGTTCACAATAAGTTCACATTGCAGATAATATACCCCTAGCATCTCTGGGGAATGGATGACAGGTAAAAATAATAAAGAAACGACCGAATACATAATTTTTAAAGTAGAACTAGAGTAGGAAGAATTAAATCACTAAAATATCTGAAATCGGCATAAATAAACAGAGGAACATGTACTTACTGAGATTTCATCTTGAAAAATATACCTCACCGGCAATTTAAATGAAATAATTGCAATTATAATTGATACTGTAGAACACTGGGTCTTATCTAGAAAACAACTAAAGAAGATCAAATTTTAAAACACAAAAAGTTTTGAAGTTTTCATTGTTTTGTAGTAAATCTTTCGTGGTATTTTCACATTAATTTTATCTTTTGGACACCGGACAAAATATTTTACTTTTTCCGAGGAGAGATGCATAAATCACAAAACCGCTACGCTCGGACGCCATACTTTTACATGCTATTATATATTTCAAACGAGCCAAGCACCGAGGAACTGTTCACGATCGCTAGCCAGTATATGAGAAGCATGGAACGGTATACGAACGGTGAGCTTGCAGAAATGGACTTAATGTATGGAATAGCTGAGTGCAATGGACGAGTCTTTATTGAGACGCATTTATCTAATCGCTGGACTCATTTATCGAGAACGCTTCCCCGACAGACATCTACCGCACCACAGATTGTTTGCACGTCTGCATCGAAATTTGTGCGAGTACGGGTCATTAAGAAGTGGCAGAGCTAGTGAGGGCAGGTCACGATTGATTCGTTCAGTCGTTAGGGAAGAACGTATGTTGGATGCCGTGGAAACTAATCCAAGGACCGGCATACGTGCTGTGTATGTCTCGTAACAGTGTCCAGCGTGTTTTGAACGCCGAGTCCTTGCACATCTTTCATTTCCAAAGGGTGCAGTTACTACACCCCGATGACCATCCTGCACGTGTGTGTTTCCTACAGTGTTTTCTGCAGCAAAGTGACCGAGATGTGAATTTTCCAGATGTGTTGTTTACTGATGAGGCCACATTCACTAGGGATGGCGTATTCAATCACCGCAATGAGCATTTGTGGACACCAGAAAACCCCCACGGTGTGCGGCACCACACGGCGCAACATCGCTTCACAATGTGTGGGCGGGTTCGATCGGCGTCTGCTTAGTCGCGCCGTACCTTCTTTTACCATCCCACTTGACCGCAGTGAATTATTAGACCTTCCTGAAACACGTTCTTTCCACCTTCCCAAGATGTTCCAGTAATTGTGAGGCGCAGCATGATGGGGAGCCTACTCATTTTGAACTGGCTTTTCGTAGGCATTTGAACAGGTCATTCCCGCATCGATGGATTGGGCGTAATGGACCGGTCCCCTGGCCCCTACCTTGATTAATTTCTGTGGAGAGCCTTGAATTCTCTCATGTATCGCGATCCTGTGGAGTCAGAAATGGATCTCGTCGCAAGAATCGACTGCGCAGCTGCTACAATCAAAGAAACTGCCGGTGTATTCCAGCTTGTCCGGCAGTCAATGCACCGTCGGTGTCAGACATGTGTGGTGTCTGATGATGAAATCTTCGAGCATACCTTGTAACATTAGAGCTGTATTCATGTCATACATTTATACTCATTATGTCCAATAAATGTTTCAAATGAATCACTCTCTGGTTTCCTTTCCGATCTTCGACCTCCGCTACCAGTTTCCCCAGACGTTTGTGACCATGGGTTTGCTATGCAACTCTCAATCCTTATGAAGTACCTCTAAAAATGAAAAGGTACAAAAAAATCAGGACTTCTCTAAAACTTTCCGAGAAGCCCCAGTTTTGTGCTCTATGACTAGAGAGATTAGAATCTAAGCGAGAAAAATAAAATATTTAATGCTTAATAAAATATTACGAAAATCGAGGTTTGAAACACAAATTGGTGGTGCACTTTGGCTCACCCCACAGAATTGCATATACTGAATTTTGAAGCTCTGTGCAGAAATTTCGTAACAGATCTAAACAGACATTTCATGGTCTATAATTGTTTTTTTTCTTTTTTGGTTCTGTGTGCTAAATTTCGAAGGTCTAAGCCTTTCGATCCGGTTATTTGCAGCTGACACAAGAATACGCTTTTAAATTAAATACATATATGTGTCGAATTTCGAAAATTGCGTATGGGTATCCACATGGATAGAAAACATATGAGCAAGTTTTCGAATATATCGGTCGTAAGTCTCTTCACTAGGCTAAAATAAAAAAACTTAAACATAAAGAAATTCCTTGAAGAATAAAGAAACATCTTAAAGAATAAAGAAATACCTTGATTGAATTTGGCAAATATTGGATTGTGGTGTTCTTGGACTCACCTTAGAGAACGCGTCTTCCGGTTTTCGAAGGATCTTTTGCGTAGAGTCTATAAGCTCCACAGCTATCACTTAGAAATGCCCCCCAGGGGGCTTACATCTAGTAAGTACGTGTTTGGCAATCACGGGACCCCGAGCTGAGTCTGGCATTACTTCCACTTACTTGTGCGAGGCTCCTTCCTTTTTCTTTCTTGACCTTCCTTGGTCACCTCTTGTTCTTTTCGATCCCGACGCTATTAGGGCTAGGGTATCTTTCATTTTCCTCATTTTTGTCCCCCCCTCATTTTTTGTCCTACCCCTCATTCTTTGTCCCCCCTCATTTTTTGTTCTCCCTCAATTTTTTGTGAATGTTTTCAGATATGTTTTGGTATGTTGTAATTCAGGAGGGTTTTTAGTGGGTATGGTTGAGTCATTCGGCGAGTCCCACACGCGGGGAGAGTCATGGTGGCTCTCCCTAGTGCGTAACTGCATTTTCCCTACCTGTACAAGTTTTTAGAACTCCAATGACCTTTGATGTCGACGAGCTGTAAAGCCCCACAAAAAATGCTTAAAAACTTGGTAAAAAATTGAGAAACAAATATTTGTAACTCTTCTGTAAAAAGCGCGCCCCGTTTCAAAGTATTTTTTTCCTGAAAAATGTATTAAAGAACAAAAGAAAACTGCTTCTAAACATAAAGCATAATTTTCTCTTTGGGAACCGTTATCATTTGTTATGGATAAGAACAAAACAAACTATATGAGGAAGCGCGTATGCCGGCAAGTAAATCTATAAAGAAAGTCGTGATTTCGTTCTTTCGTGGGAACGTTGGATGTAGTGACACGTGGCTTACGACAGAGAGAAGATGCGAACAGCGCTGCCTCATGAATGCTGAATGCAGACTTCGTCACCAGCACTAGGCACGTTTCAAAACATGAGGCGTAAATATGCAGCACAGGGGTAAAAGGTCGTAAACGCCTGTTAAGTATGCATCTGTAGCACGCGCAACACCATTAACAAGAAAAAAAACACGACAATAAAATAGAGACGTGCGACAGTAATAACTCCCGAGTTCATTGTTTTTAGTTTTTCAATGATTCTTTTGTCATGCAGAAGTAAATCTATTTAAAATGGTTAATATAGAAATTATGACTATGAAATGCATGACATATTATTTTATCATAGTAACGAGTAAAATTACTAAAGAATTAAATACATACCATTCTATCGTTCCGAGAAAGTATTTTGCTGTTCTATTTTCTATTATCTCTGTTGTAATAGAAGTCACCTTGCTTCCAGCGTTCAGAAGTTAATAGATTTTAATATAGTAATCTACAGAATCGTGTGTGCCAAAATATAAGTTCCAGTCATGAGTATATTTTTTTATTCATCTTCTGTTTTGTTTCCATTGTTTCAAAAATATAATCATCTTTGCATTACTTGTGTAATCTCTAACTAATATGGTCAATATTATGAGATGATGATGATGATGATTATTATTATTATAAAGACTTTTTGGAACATTTTTTAAATTTTATAAATGACTGTGTGTTTTATTATGGTTGTCAGCTCATTCCAAAAAGTACGTGAAGAGACATTTAAAAATATACATGGTGGTTTTTGTTAAAGTTATCTCGATCAGACGTACGTAGAGCCCGTTCTGGTGGACGTATTTCGTTGAAACGTAGTAAATACGTTACATTGTTCGGTATGCATTCCATTTGCCTCAATTTGCGGTTCCCGAAAATCATGTCTACGGAGGAAGCATTCGCACTATTCCTGAATTGAAAGCAAGCATAACACGCCATGATTCTGCAATTGATAGAGAAACACTTGGTGCTTCTGTTGAACTCGCTATAACACATTTTGAAAATATGATTGACGATATTGATAGATATAACAATACCCTGTAATTTTAATAAAATTAATTTTAATTGGTTCCAAAAACCAACTTGCTCTTATGGAGTCGTGAATTTTTATTCTAATCATCCATTAACACAAAAGCTATTGTGAGTACTTTGGTTGACAAGGCCATCTTTCTTTCTAATAAAAAATATCAATAAAATAATTTGAATATTGTGACCAACATGTTTGTAGCCAATTCTTATCCCTTAAATTTTATCCACAAACATATCCATCGTAATATTAATTGGCTTAATTACAAAATCAAACACAATAATTGTAATAATAATTCTAATTCTGATTCCAAAAACATCGTTATATTTCCTTATCATAGATATTTGGCTGCCACTACAAGTAATTTTTTTAATAATTTTAATATTCAGGTTGTTTTTAAGACTTACAACAATATTCAACTGGTCTGTAGAGGTAAGGATAGGATGAAGTTATTTGATTTTATAAATGTTCTTGACCAGATTAAATGTAAAGACTGTGAATGTAATTATACTGGGTAAACGAAAAGATTACTTTAAAAAGATAACAATTAAAAAACAATAATCTTTTTGATGTTTCACACCGTTTAGAAAATGGTCATGAAGTTGATTGGGATAATACCAAAATACTTTGTATTGAAAATAATTTTTACACACGTAACATTTATGAGATGCTATTTATAAAAAGTATTTTAAAAATATCATTAATTTATAAAATGATACCTCTAAGTTGCCCAATATTTATAACACTATATATTGATCATATTTTATTTGTATTTGATTGTTTTATGGTTTTATGTTCTATGACTCCTAATAAGTTGTTTGCTTCTTGAATGCTTACCCCCCTCCATAACACCTTGAATGTCCAGTGGTGCCTTTTGCCTATGGTCCATTTTAGTTCGACTTGAGCTTTCACTCGCAATATTTTATCGTACTTTATAATGGCGCCAATGGGTACAAATACGTCGTGAATTTTATTAGTTTTTAAAGTCTTTGTATTGTTATTATGGATTTTATTCTGTGATGTATTTCCACTAAGTATACTATAATACATTGATTGTTTTAAAAGGTCGTTATTTATTTATTCATAAAAAGCATAATACTAACTTAAACGAAATAACCTCTTAGGGATGTTGATCTGCGTTTGTGATCGGCTGATGTTTTGAGAGTTTTGTGCCAGAAAACGTTCGTGTAATATAATTTTTTTATCGGGGTTTTACGGTTCGCCGACCGTGTGATGTAATAGAATTGATAGAGATACGTGTATGCTGTGAAACAACTTATACACTCCGTTTATACAGTATCAGACTGAAATTCTATATTGTCTAACA
Organism: Laupala kohalensis; assembly: GCA_002313205.1. Lineage (NCBI taxonomy): Eukaryota > Metazoa > Arthropoda > Insecta > Orthoptera > Trigonidiidae > Laupala > Laupala kohalensis. Next base: position 56,831 of record NNCF01126686.1, read on the forward strand.
ATATCATGAACTAATGTTGTGTAAATAACTTACCTTTCCAAACGAAGCAGATCTAATGTGACAGATGTATTATGTTATATGTGATTTAATGTACATAAATTAGTAGATTTCTTGCACTTTAGTCTGATGTTGAATAGAGAAGTTTATCTAGAATTAAATAAATCTAGTCCCATGGAATAGTTTCACTTCGCTTACCTGCCAACTTGGCCTTCGAATTCAAAAATATTAACAAAAAAGATTATTTATTAATGAGAAAAATTTAACCATTACTATTAAAATTGTTCCTATTGTACTGATTATTAAGGTATGCTATTATCTTCACGGTTGTATGTTCCTGACGGTGCAAAATAGTAGGAACAAGCAGTGAATGGCATTAGCAACACGAATGTTCCACAAAAACTCTATCGGTTGCATCTCTAATCATTGGCTTACTTTACATCATTCCATTATTAGGCCAGTAAAAAATTATATGAAAAAAGAGGGTTGATGAAATATGTTTGGACAAAGCTGGAAATCGTTTAAATACCTTCATTTGATCCCAAATTCATGGAATCTGAGCTTGCACTACCTCTGGAGGTGTGCTTAACTTTTGGCAGCCAGAAAACGCAAGTGAGAATGACAAAACGCTTATCTTCTCAACAGCCACTCACCTGACCCAGATTTATGAGAGGGTGGTTATCGTAGATGAGGAAACGAACTTGTGCCTGTAAAAGAAAATATTTTGTTTCTTCATACTTTCAGTGGGTGCGATACCACTTCCGTGTTTTTTCGTCGAGGGTAACTAAGTTCGTAAAATTTTAAGAGAGTCTTCCAGATTTGAAGTGTCTAAAGAAGGTGCAATTCGACTTGACACAATTGTTTCCCACACATGGAGCAGCCCATCACCATTCCCTGTGCACATACCACCAAGTTGAAAAATGGTGTGTGTGAGACAAAAATTATAATTCATTCATTCTTGGAGACATAAACCTTCTCGAGTGGGGTCGAGATCAAGTCATGGCCTGCTCCCTATCACCACCACCAGGTAGCCTACTACCCGAGAAGTCTTTAGCAATTTCATGCAAATGTGTTAAGGGCTGCGTGGGAAAGTGCAGCTTCCGCAAACTCGGCTTAAGATGTATTAATAGATACATAATAACAAAAAGTATATACTAATAATATTTGAATACGTTCAAAACATTTAATTAGTATTTTAAAATCATAAACATTCTTTGTTTTTCTTTTCCTCTTTTGAATTCAGTCTTTGCCTCTTTCAGTTGTTTCCTCATGTATGTGTTACAATGGGAACATGGTACTAATAATAATTTTTGGCATTTTTATATTTTTTTCGTAATTAACTAATCTAATATCAATAAATATAATAATTCGTAATAAATTAATTAAAATAATAAGTTCATGATAAATTACAAAACAATGCATATTATACAAAATAAAAATTGAAATTTCATTATAATTAATTAATATTTGGTACGTTAGTGGTGACACCGGCAAGGCTGTGATAATGACCGTAGCCGCGAGTGGTGTCGTCAGTCTACGGGATCGTAATGAATTATAACATTAAAACAATGTAACTCTACGCATGTTATGGGCACTCCCAACTGTCTGACAACTACTCAAGAAGCTTCCCAACTACCTCTACAGTATAATGACGAAACCGTACTTCACCACTGGAATGTTAAGTTTAGACCACTAGTCAATCTATCTTGAGCTTATTCTTCCTGTAAAAAGTGAGCCCGTGCTTAGTGGAATTAGCTCATCTGACAATGAGAGATACTTCTCGGAGAGGGAGAGAGTGGGAGGGAGAAGGGTGGGAAGCAAGTGCCTTTTTCGAAGGATGTGTCCCCAATGGTGGTTACCCCAACAACCGACAACCGCTTGGTCTCAGAAGGCGACAGCTTGCGGCGTAGGGCTGCCTCTCGCTTCGCTCTAATTGGCGCCTGCAATCTCCTGAGAGGATTGCTTAACAAGTTTCTCCCGAAGACAGATAGGTCACTGCGATACGTTTCCAACAAACTTATGAGCAATGCACTTCTAAACTGCTCACCATTTTCAAGGAATGGTTTACAATGTAACACTTCACGTTTGTTGAATTAGTATTTCATGTGAGTTATGAAATATTTATCTAAATTCGTTTTTAAATACATTAGGAATGTTTATCATTTGATTAGGAATATTGAAATTGAACTAAACATTATGCTCAAACTAACATTTTTATTAAATCTCTTTTGAACCATGTTGCTAGTGCAACATTTTTATGTTCAAATAATTATTTGTTGGAGCGTAAGAATTATCGTAATTCATAATACTCGACCACTTTTGAAGTAAGTGAAGTTTTTTCGTTGTACGTTTGTAGTATAAAAGTTGAATCTGCATGAATAATTTAGTTACAGTTATTGACACACTTCTATCATCTCACCATAACACTATATGATTTTAAATGAGTCATCGTGACATTTGGAGTGAGAGTTTTTGGACACTCCCTTATCCCGGAACTCTATTTCGACACGAGTGATAGTTTAAAACTCGTCAGAAATCCTAGTTTAACTGATTAGAAATAACTTAGCTACCCTGATATTCTCGTTTCGTGATTTAAAGAAATATATGTCTCTTTAAAACTTATATAAGTTGTCTACTGTGCGAAGGAGCTGACTTGCATATTCTTCATTCATTAAAACGATCATTTAGGTTTTGCATCTTCAAATGTGTTGTCTTTTGCCGAATTATTATTCCACTGGCCTCCCATACGGTGTTCTCGTCAGTTTCTCAAAGAAGGACATTCATCTGCTTTCATTTCTGGTCGCATTGTCTGCTGTTTGTCTCTGGCTTGTGTGATCTCTATTTCTACCATTTATTTGTCTCCATGTTCAACCTCTTTTACTTTTTCCGTTCGTCTTTAACATTCTCATCAACGTTATACGAGTATATTCACTACATTCTTCAAATCTATTCTTATCCTGTATTGTCTCACACATACTTCCGAAATTTAGTCTCCTTTCTAACTTTAGATAATATTTACAGTATATTGACTCCTTTATCGCACATAAATATATCATCCCCATAGGATATGCTCTGGGAGTTGGTTTTTTCATCTTTTCACAGATACATTGTGCATAATTTCGCTGGCCAATATTATAAAGATACCTCCCAAAATTCCCACGTTAATTCATAAATTCCATTACATATTTAGGTTGAACCACTCGCAACCGTATACCAGTAATATACTTGTACATCAAATCCAGTGTTTGTCATCTATCTTTAAATATATTATATATTTGTTTAAATAATACATGTATTATACATTTCTACGTCACGCCTCCATCTTGCGACATTCCATGACATGTTCCTATGTATTAATTTTCTTCTCTCTTTCTTTTTCTTTTCTCATCTCTCCCCTCTCACAGCATCTACTACCTAGGATTCCTGTAAATTCTTGCTTGCTTCCAAAGAGTGAATGAGATTATAGTCCTCCGCGTAGTCATAAGCAGTTTGTATATTTTTTGACAATAAATTTGACGAATTTGAACATTTTGGGATAATTATATATTTGCTGGATCACACCACTCGATGCATAGAAAGATGGTACTATGAATTCGGGTCATACTCGTCTTTTTCTTATTTTATTGTACAATATGTTTTAAGATATAATTGTTAGACTTTATATCTGTTGAAGATTTTGACTGGTTACTTTAAAAAAATCAGTACCCCAAGATATTGGTTTAGGACTGCTTTTGGGTATCTCTCGTCTTGTGCTTATTTGTTTAAACGTATTTCGTTCATATCGCAATTATTCATCGGGTAAAAAGATTATTGTCAAAAAAGAAGTTATAAACTGAATATGAACGTCAGTCAACTAATTTACTCTCCGGAAGCAAGCAAGGGACCATCCCAACAATTCCGATCAAGGGCTATAAGTCAGAGGCGGATTTGACATTTCAGCACACTCCTAAAAGAAGAAGAAACGTAGTTCGGTATGTGTTATAATATTAACGGAATACAAACAAATTTATTAAAACACAAAAAAGTTACTTCACAAGTACGTATTGTTATGAATTAGATTAAGTGGAAATTATTGTTTATTAATCGTAAATATTAAAATAATTCTAAATTCGAGATTTATTATTTCCATAGACGCCTCCCCAAGGAAGATCATACAGAACCTGTATAAAAAAATCCACCTCTAGTCGAAGGAAAACGAGAAAAAACCGGTCAGGATGGGACTACAGATTAATGTACACAACCGTGCCAAGGTTGAGAACAGATAAAATTAAACTTATATGAATAAATATACAAGCATGCAGGAAAATACATGATAAATTATATTATTTTAAAAGTACTACAGCAATGGCGTAAAAAAGTACTAGACAAATTTAACTATTATTAAAATCAATAAATTATTTTGCATTGTAGAAGCACTGGTGCAATAGGTAGCTTTTAAATAGATTCAATTTAATAATATATTTCATGTCTTTGGGGAGGGATTTGCAAATAATATGACCCTTTTTAGCAAGGACGATGAATATTATTCCTAATGTGAGTGTTGTGTTCGTGAGTTTCATATGAAGGATGGCACTTAAGTAATCGGTCTTAACAATCATAACCGTTTCATAAATATAAATGTAAGGAAGCGTTAAAATATTTCATTCCTTAAATAAAGGTTTACAAGAGTTTCGGGGATGAGATTTAAAAATTATCAGAACTATCCTCTTTTAAATTTTGAAAGTTTGGGTGCTCTGACTGGAATTGACTCAGAAAATAATGACATATCCTAAGTGGGTGTAAATGTTGCAAAATATATGCAACGGGAAATATATGCACTAACTACATGAACTAAGTTTCGGAATGCGTAATACAATTAGTAACGTAATTTGTGATTAAGATTATCAACGTGACAATCCCATTTGAGGTCTTGAACTTGAAGAACCTAAGAAGATTTTGCGATACTATTGTGAAATACATAGACACTTTATTTCAGTGATTACAATGAGACGATTTGCATGAAACCAAGACGAGGTTAGAAAAAACTCTTTTAGCGTTGATGTGTTTACGTAGTAAATTAGTGTCGTCAAAATAAAGAGCCATTTTGCTGACTCGAGGTGGAGATTGACATGTCGTTCACATGCTAGAAAAATAATATTGAGCCGAGAATTGAACTTTTGGGGAAATCTGCAAGCAAGTTGCTAGGTTTGTGTAAGGCAATCCCTAAGTACTTTATTTTTAGTAGAGGATATTTCGACCTGTTGATATTTAAGATAGGAAGTTAGCCATTGATGTTCAAGTCTACAAATGCATTTTGAAAGGAGAATTCCGTAAACAATGACATCGAACGGTTTAGATAAACCAAGAAAAACGCCCTGAGGATTTTATACATGGTCAAGGGTCAAGTAATTAGCAAATAATATAATACAACTGAGCAATACACATGAAGAAATAAAACCTTATAACTACGATAAATACCTTATAACATCGCATGCCAACCTCGAGTTCCTTTAGAGAATCTGCCGCCGGGACTTCGCTCAGTCCCTCACAGCGTATATACGCTTAACAATCTCTCTGTATCGTACAATAACACTTTCACCACCCTAACATGTGAATCACCAAGACCTCTCGCACCCCACTATATCGGCCGGCAAAGTCACGTGCTTTCGCTCAGACACACAGAGTTCCCCAAAGGGCATCACCTCAGCGGCGTCACGAATGTCCAAAGCGCCACTTTTACTTTTGGCTCTGCGTCAACACCCTTGTTTACGGCGACGCGTCACTCCACCGCCTCCTCAGCAGCTTCAAAACTGCACGCATTTTTTTTCATTTATTTTAGTCACTGCCAATTGTGACAACCCTGTCTACGATAAAATCATTACAGAGTTCTATATCTTCTATTTGGTTCTTCTGTCAGCATCGTCTTCCTTCATGTTCCGAAACCCATGTGCATACACTCTCACTCCAAGTGTACATTTGCTAATAAGGAAAACTTGTGTATTTTACGTGTAACCTAGTGATAGAAATAAAATAAATATTACGCCGAATATTATTCGACTGTTGTCTACTACGTTAAAGTTAGTAATCTGTGTATCAAATTTGGTTGAAATTGTTCCAGGCACTCCAGAGTAACTGTGGAATAAATACATAAAATATTTCATGTCCATTTTACACCGTTAGGTGTGGATTTTCGTAAAATTCTTTCATAGCGGATGTCTACACCATAAAAGGAACTTACCTACTTAATTTCAAGTTTGCAGGCTTTGTAGTTTCTGAGATTTGTTTAGTCAGTGAGTGAGTGGTATTTCGCTTTTATATTTTTAGATATGTGTCATTAATTTTTCTAGAAAACTTGTATAGAATTTTAAGTGGTAATGCTGGGTTTTCCGTTTGGTGCCGCATCTGATCTCAGTAACTTGACGTCAATTACTACGATCAGAAACGGCACCAACCGGGAAACCCAGCAATATATGACTCCGGCCGCGGAAACCTTCGAAGGGATTTTAAGTGGTTTTAGTTAATAATCAATACTTGAGCAAGGTGATCGCTGTATCCCGCGTTATGCATTTCAGAGAAATACGAGATTTTATTGTTGACAATCCGATGTTTGAGATGAACCAGAGAGGCGAGTGGGGTCTTTTATTGTAGTTATGTTGAAGAAGTCGATTACATTCTTGAACCGATTTATGGCTGAATGTGCGGAAGTGGATGCTCTCAGGGAATCAATGTTGATATCGCCACATGTAACGATATATTTGGTGGATTTGCGTGTAATATGTTTTAAAATGTCAAAATTACAAAAAAAATATCAAGATATGGAGGAGGACGCCAAGCAATAATGCCCCTGTCGGTCAAATTCGAACACACTATCAACGCAGACAATCGAGAAGTTAAAATGCCATTTCACGTTGATACACTTACCTCAGCGGGGATTTTTTCTTCTAAAATTTTGTCGTCAGTAAGAACTTGCTAAATAATAATTGGAAATAAAATTATCATTAATATTGTTAGTTGAAAGTCAATGTTAAAGTGAGGCATAGCAAATCGATCAGATTTTCGTGTACAAGAATTTCAATGTCTGAGATTGGAGATTATGATGAAATATAATTGTTTTATTTTCGCAAAGAGTTTGCAATTCTCGAGAAAGGAATGGAAGTTAGATTGTGGAAGGTAACACGAATTTAGTACAGCTTCTAATCCCGGGTCAATCCCGCACATTGCATCCGAACACACTGCACTTGGATCAATCCCGCACATCCACTTTGGTTTCTCCGAAGAAACGGTGTTTATTGAGGAACATTAATCGATTTAATGTTGCAGTGCTATTTTAGTAGGAGTCTCCCCAGATCATGTTGTTCGAGCAAACATGAATATGTGGACATTTTGTAAATTCGTTGTTCCCCACAGTTATTGCCAATTCATAGGATATTCGTAACAAGATTATAACGAACGAGAATGATGGAGTGTTTTTGAAAGACAAATAATTCCATTAAGGACCCGACATGTTTTGTGTTTGTAAACAACTGTTTTGTTGCGCTTTGGCGACAGCTGTTTTTAAATTACTGTAAACTGCGATGGTGTTTTATGAATTGCGTTTTTGGGCAAAGAACAGTGGGAGTGTTAGCGCTACTGGAATTATAAAAGTAAATAAAAATGTGAGTGCGGATTTGTGCCGCAAATAAATTGAAAGGGTTATTTTTGTAAATTAACTTGATGAATTACTAGGTTTTGTTTTTCTAACAATACATAATTCGCATTTATGAACATAAGAAACCAAAATTGAATCAGGTAAAAAATTTTATAATAGATATATTTTTCGTAAAACATCGTGATTTACTATGTTTCCAAAAAACTCTCATAAAATGAAAAGTACATACAATAAGAGAAAAGTGATTTAGCTTAGGATGCGAAGTCACTGATTTCCAATCCATATGCATAATGTCGGTGCGGCACTGGAGTTGTTGTAATTAGATGAATTATGAGATTGAATGAAAGAAATCATAACATGTTAATTAATATACCTTCAATCATTTGATATAATTCGGTTCCAATGTTAATCTCCATCGCTCTAATATGAATAATACCTTCACGTTGACGAGCCCTAAAACCCCACAAAAAAAAGAAAGAAGAATAATGTGATGTTTTAGTATTTACCGTATTATAAAAATTGTACTCTTAAAACATTTCATATAGTTTTAAATGAAGACGTTTCTAGCATAGCTAGTCCACCCATATTCTTTCTCTCATCGGAAAATCGCTCTAGGCCAGAATAATCTTCTTGTACATTTGATACAATGAATGACCAAATTTATAATTGGAAAATGTAAGTTCTAATTTTAGACAGAACTTAAGAACAGTAGCTGAATAGGCATTTTGGTATATTTGTACAACTTCAAATCGTCATTAATACCTATTGAAAGTGCATTAAACCAACTGAATGAGCATTAGTTCATTCATGAAATGCAAACAAACGAACTTACTCTATTGTTGAGGATAAACAATCGTTCACATTAGAGGATCCATTTTATCACAAAAAGCACCGCTAAATGAGAGATACAGAATGAATCAGTAAAAAAACACTAAGCATATCTCCTAAGCGAATAAAGAAATTGAAGTACGGTTTCCACGAATATGAGTCATAACACACGGCTATTCATTTGCCAAATTAATATGATTTGTAGCTTTTTAACTTGAATTGCCCAAGAAAATAAGAACACACGGAATAACATTTGTTGAATTTAAACCAGCACCGCCTCTTTGTCTTTTCTTGGACTTAAAAGTAGAGCTAAAAAAATTCCATTTAAGAAACCAATAAAAGTGACAATATCTCTGCAAATAAGAGAAAGCTACAAATCGAGAGAATACGTCAAATGATTAGTTCGTGACATATCTTGTTAACCACACTTTGATACCCTTATTCATGTACGGGTTATTTGAGGTCTCTTACTTACTAATTTTCATTTACTGAATCACGTGTATCTTCTACAGTTAGGTTTACTTTTTAATAATTTTAAAGGTTTTTAAAGTTAAAGAGAAATCCAAAAGATCAAAGCATAACACCTAGTGGATTTCGGAGGGTATTCCAAAAATTCTAGACCTTGACTATTAGGATTGGAACCAAATTTGGACGTTGAATCAAGGTACAAAACCCCGTGGCTTCACTGCGTATCGAACATTGTCCAGATATTAACTCAAATATCCATTCCCTGTCACACTCCTTAATGTATATCATTAAAGTATGTATTTCCTTACTCCTTTTTCCCTAGTCTGGTAGGGGTCGGAGATGGAGGATGGTATGGTGCCTCTCTCTTTAATATGGCAGGGGAATTACCAGGGTGCCGGATGCCCTTCCTGTCGCACCTCTCCAAGGCGGGTGATGAATGAATGAATGATATGGTGGTGAAATATGATGAATGAATGTTGTGGTGGAATGAATGGCAGGGGAAACGGGAATACCCCGAAAAAAACTGCCACGAACACTGCTTCGTCCATCACCGCGAATTCTACTTGGATCAGACCGGGTTTGACCTGTGTCGTCAGAGGTCGAAGACGAGTACAAGAGGCACTACTCCACTGGTCACCTTCATATCATTAAAGTGTAATAATTAAATACACTTGTTTTAGGTAGTTCTAAACTAAAAGGAACTGGATTTGATGAAAAAAGTAATACTAATTCTTTTATGGCAATTTTAATAGACCCAATTTTTTAAACATTTTCATACATATACTGTAAAACAATGAAATAGTTATTTGCCATGAAGTTCGGAGCTTAGTTATGAAATATGAGTGGATTAAAAACAAGTCATAAAACAACTTAATCATGATGAAACTTTCTTAATTAATGATATTTTAAGATTTTGGAGTTAATTAAGTGGAGCAATTCGGACTGAATGTTTGTTTATCTTTGCACCTAGATACCCAACGAAAGTGTACAGACAGTACATTATTATTTTGTGGTTATTTTTTGAAGGCATTGATATCCTTGGTTTCAATGCGAAAGCTTGTAAAGGGTCGCTATTTGATGTCGCAATGTCTGCTTTCCACTTGAAGGGGAGTCCCCTCGTATCTCATGACCTAATTCTTCCCTTTCCCCTTCATGCACCCTATCCTTCCTTCACTTTCGTTGTATCCGCTGACCCCATTCTCGTACCTCGCAGTGTAACCTCGTTTCAATGGTTCAAATGCCATTGGATGATTTGCGAGGCGTGTAGACAACAGCCGTCTTTCTTAAACTGCGCAGCAAAAAGGGTTTCCACCGGAGACTATGGAAGACATCGATCGATGTCCCATCAGGAATATTGTTCGAAATATCTTTTTACATGTTTTTTTCATAACTAGTTAAATCTGCACGAATAGTTCTCACACGATTATAAGAAACCTGTTATAAGAGTAAAATCTATCGTATTACTAAATCGTGTAATAATGACAAATACTCGTGTATGGAAATTTTTGATGATCGGAGTTAATATTATTACAGAGTCAAATGAGACTGCAATAAAAGACTCGTTTTGAGAAACTACTTCACGAATAGTAAAAAATTAATAAAAACATTAATCATACATTCTAAGTGTTGCAAAAACTATATTAAGATTCAATAAACTATAACTATATCCGGTGACCGATATCGATTCAATGATGAGACCTATTATCACGTTAAATGTTCTTGCAAGCGTCACCCTGTGTCCTGAATAGGGTTAAAGTTGATTTCTTAGATAATGTTTTCCAACATCTATGTATTCTAGTGTCAGGACCAACAGGCATGAGTAAAATGGGAGGGCGGAAAACTTGGAGGCGTTTATGTATTTATTTATTCACATACATGAGTAAAATATGTGAGGTATGTAGTACAATACGTGGTGTTATCTAAAATATCATTTTTCCCATTGGCGTCAGAAATTTAAACAAGTATAAGATTTAAACAAATGTAGTTTCCGTGAATCTATCGTATATTTCGTGAATATAGTTTCATGTTGCTGAAGTTTTAAATGTAGTTCTTTTACGTCAAGTCATCGAATGATGTTGGGATATCTAGAGATAATGCTATTGTTTGTTTAGAGAGAAAACTATTAGCAAGATGCTCAATTACTTTAATAACAAATTATAGTTGAATGGTTGGATTTGAAAAGAAACAGTTTTGACGTTATTGAATTGGAACACAGATCGATTTCAAATAACAAAAAAATAAATTAAGATGAATTGGTAATTGTAAACAATGCATTTTAGCATACGAATAGGGTATAGGATTAGGAGGTAATATGGAAAGTGAGAGGAAGACCTAGGTTTAAATGGGAAGACTATGCGAAACATGCATGGAACGGACGAAGAAAGAAAATGTTGAAGGATCGGCAATTGTGGAGGTCAAGCTCTAGATATCCCGTAGAAGCATTTTCATTTAAAAAGAAAAATTAAATATCAATTCCAAAATTACTGCAAAGTGAATATTTTATTTGCATGTCTTACAACGGTATACCTCCTCCTATCACTAACGACTCTTCCTATACTCGTATTCTACGTCCTGCCACACGTTATGGTCTCTCCCAGGTAGAAATAACATGGAATCACTACAGTTTGGTGAGAATAAGCTACTCTGAAACCCTATTACCTGAATGTTCAGGCGTTTTCAAACGATTACTACTTCATGAATTCCATAATATCCCCAGTGGCTCGACAACGTACAGGTAATCCAATTGTGTTCGCTTCGTCGACTCGTATGAATTGTGGCGCGCGGCGAATAATATTTTTGTTTTGAAACAACATGGATTCATTAATTTATTTTTGGTGCTTTTGTTGATTCCACATAACCGATGCATTTATTATCTTCACAAAAATGGTTGGAAGTAATACAGTGTTTATAAACAATATTAAATTTCTTTGTGGAAGAATTTTACCATTGTTGATATATTTATTTGATTTTGATATATGCCATATTTATGCTGTGGTCAGGTTCAGGTTATTAGACCTAACTAACACCTGATACTTCATGCATTGATCAAAAGAATTAGAAAGGAGAGATTTTAGATATTTGCACAGTTTAAGATATTTGCACGGTGGGTAATGTTCAAGAAAAGAAAATGATGAAAAAACTGTATACCCCTATGAAAAGACACAATTTTTATACACCACAATATAAAAAAATTAAGTAATCCTTAATTACAGTCGTTTCACGCATACAATGAATTAAATTTTTGGACTAATGTTCTCCATATTATTTTGACAAAAAGGAATTCACATTCCATGTATTTGGTAACATTCTTCAATTTCGAAGATTATTAATTTCGCTATCTGCGAGTTATTGATTTAAGATCAGAATTTAGCTCTATAAAGTTTTTTTTAACATCATTATAGTACTCAAAAATACAAAGAGGACAGAGGATACTTATAACCCTAAGAAGTGTTATTAGTGCTCGTTAATGTATTGGAATTTAATTAACTGCTTTAAATTCTTCATATAATTCATGAAAATGACAGAACGTAATAAAAATTGTAAGATTTCAATATCTGTTGCTTTATTACACTTCCCTTTGACCTTTTTATCTAACTTCATAAAATGTTCGATATTGTTCCAGGAAATGAAGCGAGCACTGTAACAACAAAGTTAGATGTCATAAGTGGCCCTTCAGCAATTTTTCGTCTTCCACTTGCGTTGTAGTCGTAAAAATGTGACTGTCTGGGGAAGTCGCGGTGTATAGAGTAGAGAACGAAGTGAATAATGTTATAAGCTGTACGAACGTCGCTCGGTGGCTAAGACAACAACCAGCTGGAAAAACGAATGTCACGAGTGGTCCTGGTGCTAGGGACAACGGCACTGGCGTGGACATTACATCAGCAAGGGAAAAGGCCAAAAGAAAACCTTTCGTGAGGGGTATTAATAAAATAGGCACGAAGGAAACAATGTTTTCCGGAGTTTGTTGAGGTTATTTTTCCTATGGTTATTTGTTGTATCTTACGTCATCTGGTTCAATTTTATGGCTGATTGATCTATATTAAGCCAAGTATTATACTTTCAGTATATTCGATGATGACGAAACATAAATATGTAGGGAATAGAAAGGGAAAGTTGGCAATATTCTCCAGATTTTACAAGCTAGCAAGCTTCTCCACTGTTTTCAACTTGCAACTATTTACATATTTTCAAACTGAATTTTTATATTTTGAAAATATTGAATCAGATCTTGAATTTTCTTTTTATGTAGAAACTACGACTGGTGGAAGGACAGAGGTACACTCACAATTTCCAAGACTTATTATTTCAAGGATTACAGAAACTATTCCCATGAAATACAGAAGGTAGAATTACTATGCCCTTCTCTTCCCAAAAAATGGTGAATTACCGTCCAGCAGCTCTGAATGGTATTAAGCACACTATTCTATAAAGAAAAGCAGCTAATTTCATAGGAGGCTCAATAGTAGTTTTATTATTATTCAAACCGTTTTACACTTTTTTCTTGCATTTGCATTGTCCTTGAAGATTTGATCTGTTTTTGATTCTAAGTGATTGGGATTTTAAATGGTTTTATGTTATGAAATCCCATTAATTTGTATTTCCATGGGTCCAAACTACATTGATACGGATTGAAGAAGTTATGTTGTGAGCGGGAACCTATTTTGATTCCTGGAATTTTCAAGTTTTGAATACAACTGAATAATTATTAAATAAATGAAAATAATTAAATAAATTTTGTGTTAAGGAAGGAGTTATTATTCGTTTCGAAACAATAATCGTACTTATATATATATATATATATATATATATATATATATATGTATATATATATATNTTTCTAAAGCGGTAATATATTTCTCTTAGACAGGCATTAGCGTGAAACTGCTACCTCGTTTACTTTCACTCATGACTTACAACACATTTGGTAAATGCAGCCTCAATACTTTGTGATGGAGGAAAAATATCAATGTCATACACCACCTAACCATTTCGTCTAGGTATCATTTACTGTAATTCACCTCGAGATTACTTAATATTGTGTTTATCTTCGGGTAATTTGTAGAAAGCAAAGTAAAGTCGAACACATTATAAGTGCATTGGGAAGGCATTCCCCAGAGCACCATTCGCGCGTTACACTCAATAAATTCATCTTGAGGAAACTGTTAAAAAATAATGATATAAGAAGAAGATAGAAAGTTAAAGTGGCTATAGCCTGTGGAGTTTTCCTTTATTGTTTAAGGACTAACCATCGCACTCTTCGTTTTAAATTTAATATTACTCTCCCATTATTAAATTTTCAATATCTATAGTAATATTCTTCTCATTGTCAGAGCTGAAGTGTTTCACCTCCAAATAAAATCAATCCTACTGTAAAAGAAGGAGTTGGCGAATAAGGTATGTTTAGGTACGCTTACAGCAGTGGTGTTAGGAGAAGCGGCACGCGAGCTAACTTGCGTTCCTCCGCATGTACAGAGATCTAAATCGCGATAACGACTTCTGTTATAAGAAGGGGTGAACAAATTCNACTTCTGCGCAATAAAACTACAGAGTTTGTGGTAGCGTCAAAGAAAAATGTTTGAAGGCAAAGCGATATATTTCAGTTTTTGAAAAAACAAAAAAGAAAATTAGTTCATGCAAATACAAAATCGTAACAGGGAAACGAAAACACTAATAAAGAAAAATAAAAAAATGAAAATTTATTATGATTTACTTGAGATTTAGAAAGATATTATGATTGTGGAACACTTGGTAATGCTACTCTTCTTCGTTATCAAATGTTCAAATGTTTCATAAACAGTAAGCATGGAGCACTACCACCGCATCAGAAAGAAAGTCAAAGGTTTACTCGCTCAAAAATTTCTCCTATAATCTTTTCCGTCCAGGCATGATAGCCCACTGACCAATCCTTTCTGCAGTGTGACTTAACCGACGCCGTGTTCTGATGCTCGTACTTACTCCCGTTGAAATACCTGGCATACAGGAACTTCGCTGGCGTATGTGGCTTACCGGGGAAGGCTGGCGCGACGAAATGGTGCATGGCAGAGAGTTGGTTGAAAGCGTCGTCATCGTCTGAGAGCGCCGATGGCGCACCTGCGTAAGCGCCAAAGATATTGGCCATCTCGTAAGTTGCCGGTGCAGCGTGAACTGTTGACCCCAGCACCAGAAGCGCGCAGAGCAACGACAGGGCACGTGGCGGCGGAGGCGAAGAGTGAGGCGCCGCGATGGCGGCAGCCTGAACACACATGAACACATGT
>NNCF01126687.1:419-15271 GCA_002313205.1 Laupala kohalensis
AAAAAAAAATACAAAATAAACATCATCAACAAAAAAAATATCACTGGAACATTCGCATGCACCATGCGCCATATAAAATGTTAGAGATTGATGACAAATATAAAAGGCTATATTGATTGCTTATGCGGATATTACAAAACAATCCCCGGCAGCGTATAACTAATTTTAACCGTTAAGTTGAATTATCTAAAAAAACTGTTTAAAAATAGTATTTAAAATGTAATTTTTCCGTCTTAAATTTTCCTTTTTAAAACTTTTATCTTTTTTAATTGCATTAAAAGAAAAACATATTAACTGAATGGATTGAATGATGACTGATTATTTCTGCTTAAATTAATCTCATATAAGGGAGAAGATAACACTTATGAAATGTAATACAATTGCCTGCGACAAGAGGTAATCTCTTACCGTTTCTTGAGCTAGTATGGTTGGCTCTTCAGGTTTTAGAAACGGTAGTTCTTCTGGAACGGTAATCTAATAAAAAATAGAAGAAAAAATACAAAATAAACATTTTCATCTAAAAAAATATAACTTGCACATACGCAGGTACCATGCGCCATATAAAATATTTGATATTGATGACAAATGAGAATGGCAATATTGATCGCTTATTCGGGTATTACAAAATAATTCCCGTCAGCATATGACTAATTTTAACCGTTAAGTTAAATTATTCAAAGAACTAATCAAAAATAGAATTTAAAACGTAAATTTTTTGTCCTAATTTTACTTAATTAAAGTTTTTCTTAAAATGAATTAAATAAAAAACACATTATCTGAGTGGATTGAATGATGATTGATTTTGTCTGCTTAAATTACTCTCTTAAAAGGAAGAACATAACAAGTATGAAATGTATTACAATTGCCTCCGCTAAGAGGTAATATCTTACCGTTCCTTGAGCAGGTGAAAGTGGTTCTTTAGGTTTGAGAATCGGTAGTACCTCAGGAACGTTAATCTAATAAAAAAAATACAAAATAAACATCTTCAACTAAAGAAATATCACTTGAACAATCGCATGCACCATGCGCCATATGAAATGTTAGAGATTGATGACAAATATAAATGGCTATATTGATAGCTTATGCGGATATTACAACAAAATCCCCGGCAGCGTATGACTAATTTTAACCGTTAAGTTAAATTATCTAAAAAAACTGATTAAAAATAGTATTTAAAATGTAAATTTTCCGTCTTAATTTTATTATTTAAAAACTTTTATCTTTTTTAATTGCATTAAAAGAAAAACCTATTAACTGAATGGATTGAATGATGACTGATTGTTTCTGCTTAAAGTACTCTCTTGTAAGGAAGAAGATAACTTGAAAGAAATGTATTACAATTGCCTCGGCCAAGAGGTAATATCTTACCGCTACTTGAGCAGGTGAAAAAGGCTCTTTAGGTTTTAGAAACGGTAGTACTTCAGGAACGTTAATCTAATAAAAAATAGAAGAAAAAATACAAAATAAACATTTTCAACTAAAAAATTATCACTTGCACATACGCAGGTACCATGCGCCATATAAAATATTAGAGATTCATGACAAATGAAAATGGCAATATTGATCGCTTATTCGGGTATTACAAAATAATTCCCATCAGCATATGACTAATTTTAACCGTTAAGTTAAATTATCCAAAGAACTGATCAAAAATAGAATTTAAAATGTAAATGTTTCGTCCTAATTTTACTTAATTAAATGTTTTACAAAAATTTATCAAATAAAAAAGACATTATCTGAGTGGATTGAATGATGATTGATTTTGTCTGCTTAAATTACTCTCTTAAAAGGAAGAAGATAACAAGTATGAAATGTATTACAATTGCCTCTGCTAAGAGGTAATATCTTACCGTTCCTTGAGCAGGTGAAAGTGGCTCTTTAGGTTTTAGAATCGGTAGTACCTCAGGAATGTTAATCTAATAAAAAAATACAAAATAAACATCTTCAACTAAAAAAATATCACATGAAAATTCGCATGCACCATGCGCCATATAAAATGTTAGAGATTGATGACAAATATAAATGGCTATATTGATCGCTTATGCGGATATTACAAAACAATCCCCGGCAGCGTATGACTAATTTTAACCGTTAAGTTAAATTATCTAAAAAAACTGATTAAAAATAGTATTTAAAATGTAAATTTTCCGTCTTAATTTTATTATTTAAAAACTTTTATCTTTTTTAATTGCATTAAAAGAAAAACCTATTAACTGAATGGATTGAATGATGACTGATTGTTTCTGCTTAAAGTACTCTCTTGTAAGGAAGAAGATAACTTAAAAGAAATGTATTACAATTGCCTCGGCCAAGAGGTAATATCTTACCGCTACTTGAGCAGGTGAAAAAGGCTCTTTAGGTTTTAGAAACGGTAGTACTTCAGGAACGTTAATCTAATAAAAAATAGAAGAAAAAATACAAAATAAACATTTTCAACTAAAAAATTATCACTTGCACATACGCAGGTACCATGCGCCATATAAAATATTAGAGATTCATGACAAATGAAAATGGCAATATTGATCGCTTATTCGGGTATTACAAAATAATTCCCATCAGCATATGACTAATTTTAACCGTTAAGTTAAATTATCCAAAGAACTGATCAAAAATAGAATTTAAAATGTAAATGTTTCGTCCTAATTTTACTTAATTAAATGTTTTACAAAAATTTATCAAATAAAAAAGACATTATCTGAGTGGATTGAATGATGATTGATTTTGTCTGTTTAAATTACTCTCTTAAAAGGAAGAAGATAACAAGTATGAAATGTATTACAATTGCCTCTGCTAAGAGGTAATATCTTACCGTTCCTTGAGCAGGTGAAAGTGGCTCTTTAGGTTTTAGAATCGGTAGTACCTCAGGAACATTAATCTAAAAAAAAAATACAAAATAAACATCATCAACAAAAAAATATCACTGGAACATTCGCATGCACTATGCGCCATATAAAATGTTAGAGATTGATGACAAATATAAATGGCTATATTGATCGCTTATGCGGATATTACAAAACAATCTTCGGCAGCGTATGACTAATTTTAACCGTTAAGTTAATTTATCTAAAAAAACTGATTAAAAATAGTATTTAGAATGTAAATTTTCCGTCATAATTTTACTTTTTTAATACTTTTATCTTTTTTAATTGCATTAAAAGAAAAACCTAACAACTGAATGGATTGAATGATGACTGATTTTTTATGCTTAAGTTAATCTCTTATAAGGAAGAATATAACACGTATGAAATGTATTACAAATGCCTTAGACGAGAGGTAATATCTTACCGTTTCTTGAGCTAGTATAGTTGGCACTTTAGGTTTTAGAAACGATAGTTCTTCAGGAACGTTAATCTAAAAAAAATAAAAGAAAAAATTTAAAAATCATCATTTTCAACTAAAAAATGTCACTTGCACATTCGCATGTACCATAAGCCATATAAAATGTTAGAGATTGATGACAAATATAAATGGCAATATTGATTGCTTATGCGGGTATTACAAAAATATCCCCGGCAACATATGACTACTTTAAACCGTTAAGTTAAATTATCCAAAAGAACTGATTACAAATTGAATTTAAAATGTATATTTTTCGTCCTAATTTTACTTAATTAAAGTTTCTTTAAAAATGCATTAAATAAAAAACACAATATCTGAGTGGATTGAATAATGACTGACTTTTTCTGCTTAAATTACTCTCTTATAAGGAAGAAGATAACACGTATGAAATATATTACATTTGGCTCCGCCATGAGGTAATATCTTACCGTTCCTTGAGCAGGTAAAACTGGCTCTTTAGATTTCAGAAACGGTAGTTCTTCAGGAACGTTAATCTAATAAAAAGTTTAAAAAAATGCAAAACAAATATTTTTAACTAAAAATGTCACTTGCACATGCGCATGTACCATGCGCCATATATAATGTCAGAGATTGATAACAAATATAAATGGCAAAATTGATTGCTTATGCGGGTATTAATAAAATATCCCCGGCAGCATAAGACTAATTTAAACCGTTAAGTTAAATTATCCAAAAGAACAGATTAAAAATAGAATTTAAAATGTAAATTTTCCGTTCTAGTTTTACTTTTTTAAAGTTTTTATCGTTCCTTAATGGATTAATAAAAAACCAGATAAAGAAATGGATTAAATAATGACGAATTATTTCTTCTTAAATTATTCTATTATAAGGAAAAAGATAAAACGTATGAAATGTATTACAATAGTGTCCGTCATGAGGTAATCTCTTACTATTCCTTGAGCTAGTATGGTTGGCAGTTTAGGTTTTAAAAACGGTAGTTCTTTAAAAAAATTAAACAAAAAAATAGAAAAAAATACAAAATAATCATTTTAACTAAAAAATTTATTTGCAATTACGTATGTACCATGCGCCATATAAAATGTTAGAGATTGAAGACAAATATAAATGGCAATATTATTTGCTTATGCGAATATTCCAAATCAATCCCCGGCAGCATATGACTCATCTTGACCGTTAAATTAAATTAAATAAAAGAACTGATTAAAAATAGAATTAAAAATGTAAATTTTCCGTCCTAAAATTACTTTGTTAAATTTTTTTAAGCTTTTATCTTTTTTAATTGCATTAAATAAAACACTCATCAATTAAATGGATTGAATGATGACTGATATTTTCTGCTTAAAGTACTTTCTTTTAAGGAAGAAGATAACACGTATTAAACGTAATACAATTGCCTGCGACGAGAGGTAATCTCTTACCGTTCCTTGAGCTAGTATGGTTGGCACTTTAGGTTTTAGAAACGGTAGTTCTTCAGGAACGTTAATCTAAAAAAAATATAAAAAAAATTCAAAAATAATTATTTTCAACTAAAAATGTCACTTGCCCATACGCTTGTACCATGCGCCATATAAGATGTTATTGATTGATGACAAATATAAATGGCAATATTGAATGCTTAAGCGGGTATTACAAAAATATCCCCGGCAGCATATGACTATTTTAAACCGTTAAGTTAAATTATCTAAAAGAACTGATTAAAAATAAAAATTTGAAATGTAAATTTTCCGTCCTAATTTAACTTTTTTTAGTTTTTATCCTTTTTAAATACATAAATGAAAAACCAATTAAATAAACGGATTGAATAATGACTAATTATTTCTGCTTAAGTTATTTTCTTAAAAGGAAGAAGATAACACGTATAAAATGTATTCCAATAGCGTCCGTCAGGAGGTAATCTCTTACTATTCCTTGTGATAGTATAGTTAACAGTTTAGGTTTCGGAAACGGTAGTTCTTTACTTTGTTATATGAAAGAAGATAACACGTATGAAATGTAGTACAATTGTCTCCAACAAGAGATAATTTCTTACCGTTCCTTGAGCTAGTATGGTTGGCATTTTAGGTTTAAGAAACGGTAGTTCTTTAGAAACTGAATCTATTAAAAAAAATTCAAAATAAACATTTTCAACTATAAAATGTCACTTGTTCATACGCATGTACCATGCGCTATATAAAATGTCAGAGTTTGGTGACAAATGAAAATGGCAATATTGATCGCTTATGCCGGTATTACAAATTATTTCCCGTCAGAATATGACTAATTTTACTGTTAAGTTAAATTATCCAAAGAACTGATCAAAAATAGAATTTAAAACGTAAATGTTTCGTCCTAATTTTACTTAATTAAATTTTTTTCTAAAACTTATCAAATAAAAAACATATTATCTGAGTGAATTAAATGATAACTGATTTTTTCTGCTTAAATTACTCTCTTATAAAAAAGAAGATAACACGTATGAAATGTAACACAATTGCCTCCGCCAAGAGATAATATCGTAGCGTTCCTTGAGCAGGTGAAAGTGGCTCTTTAGATTTTAGAAATGGTAGTTTTTCTGGAACGTTAATCTAATAAAAAATAGAAGAAAAAATACAAAATAAACATTTTTAACTAAAAAAATATCACTTGCACATACGCATGTACCATGCGCCATATAAAATATTAGAGATTGATGACAAATATAAATGGCAATATTGATTGCTTATGCGGGTATTACAAAAATATCCCCGGCAACATATGACTACTTTAAACCGTTACGTTAAAATATCCAAAAGAACTGATTAAAAATTGAATTTAAAATGTAAATTTTTCGTCCTAATTTTACTTAATTAAAGTTTCTTTAAAAATGCATTAAATAAAAAACACAATATCTGAGTGGATTGAATAATGACTGATTTTTTCTGCTTAAATTACTCTCTTATAAGGAAGAAGATAAAACGTATGAAATGTATTACAATAGTGTCCGTCATGAGGTAATCTCTTACTATTCCTTGAGCTAGTATGGTTGGCAGTTTAGGTTTTAAAAACGGTAGTTCTTTAAAAAAATTAAACAAAAAAATAGAAAAAAATACAAAATAATCATTTTAACTATAAAATTCATTTGCAATTACGTATGTACCATGCGCCATATAAAATGTTAGAGATTGAAGACAAATATAAAAGGCAATATTGATTGCTTATGCGAATATTCCAAATCAATCCCCGGCAGCATATGACTCATTTTGACCGTTAAGTTAAATTAAATAAAAGAACTGATTAAAAATAGAATTAAAAATGTAAATTTTCCGTCCTTAAATTACTTTGTTAAATTTTTTAAAGCTTTTATCTTTTTTAATTGCATTAAATGAAACACCCATCAATTAAATGGATTGAATGATGACTGATTTTTTCTGCTTAAAGTACTTTCTTATAAGGAAGAAGATAAAACGTATTAAATGTAATACATTTGCCTGCGACGAGAGGTAATCTCTTACCGTTCCTTGAGCTAGTATGGTTGGCACTTTAGGTTTTAGAAACTGTAGTTCTTCAGGAACGTTAATCTAAAAAAAATAAAAAAAAAATTCAAAAATAATTATTTTCAACTAAAAATGTCACTTGCCCATACGCTTGTACCATGCGCCATATAAGATGTTATTGATTGATGACAAATATAAATGGCAATATTGAATGCTTAAGCGGGTATTACAAAAATATCCCCGGCAGCATATGACTATTTTAAACCGTTAAGTTAAATTATCTAAAAGAACTGATTAAAAATAAAAATTTGAAATGTAAATTTTCCGTCCTAATTTAACTTTTTTTAGTTTTTATCCTTTTTAAATACATAAATGAAAAACCAATTAAATAAACGGATTGAATAATGACTAATTATTTCTGCTTAAGTTATTTTCTTATAAGGAAGAAGATAACACGTATAAAATGTATTCCAATAGCGTCCGTCAGGAGGTAATCTCTTACTATTCCTTGTGATAGTATAGTTAACAGTTTAGGTTTCGGAAACGGTAGTTCTTTACTTTGTTATATAAAAGAAGATAACACGTATGAAATGTAGTACAATTGTCTCCAACAAGAGATAATTTCTTACCGTTCCTTGAGCTAGTATGGTTCGCATTTTAGGTTTAAGAAACGGTAGTTCTTTAGAAACTGAATCTATTAAAAAAAATTCAAAATAAACATTTTCAACTATAAAATGTCACTTGCGCATACGCATGTACCATGCGCTATATAAAATGTCAGAGTTTTGTGACAAATGAAAATGGCAATATTGATCGCTTATGCGGGTATTACAAATTATTTCCCGTCAGCATATGACTAATTTTACTGTTAAGTTAAATTATCCAAAGAACTGATCAAAAATAGAATTTAAAACGTAAATGTTTCGTTCTAATTTTACTTAATTAAATTTTTTTCTAAAACTTATCAAATAAAAAACATATTATCGTAGTGAAATAAATGATAACTGATTTTTTCTGCTTAAATTTCTCTCTTATAAAAAAGAAGATAACACGTATGAAATGTAACACAATTGCCTCCGCCAAGAGATAATATCGTAGCGTTCCTTGAGCAGGTGAAAGTGGCTCTTTAGATTTTAGAAATGGTAGTTTTTCTGGAACGTTAATCTAATAAAAAATAGAAGAAAAAATACAAAATAAACATTTTTAACTAAAAAAATATCACTTGCACATACGCATGTACCATGCGCCATATAAAGTATTAGAGATTGATGACAAATATAAATGGCAATATTGATCGCTTATGCGGTTATTACAAAATAATTCCCGGCAGCATATGTCTAATTTTAACCGTTAAGCAAATTATCCGTAGAACTAATCAAAAATAGATTTTAAAACATAAATTTTTTGTCCTAATTTTACTTAATTAAAGTTTTTTTAAAAATGCATTAAATAAAAAACACATTATCTGAGTGAATTGAATGATGACTGATTTTTTCTGTTTAAATTACTCTTTTATAAGGAAGAAGATAACAAGTATGAAATGTATCACCTTTGCCTCCGCTAAGAGGTAATATCTTACCGTTCCTTGAGCAGGTGAAAGTGGCTCTTTAAGTTTTAGAATCGGTAGTACCTCAGGAACGTTTATCTAATAAAAAAAATACAAAATAAACATCATCAACTAAAAAAATATCACTTGAACATACGCATGTACCATGCGCCATATGAAATGTAAGAGATTAATGACAAATATTAATGGTAATATTGATCGCTTATGCGGGTATTACAAAACATGCCCCGGCAGCAAATGAATAATTTTAACCGTTAAGTTAAATTATCTAACAGAACTGAACAAAAAATAAATTAATATGTAAATTTTCCGTCCTAAATTTATTTTTTTAGGTTTTTTTTTATTTGCATTAATTGCAAAATCCATTAACTGAATGGATTGAATGAAGATTAAATATTTCTGCTAAAATTACTCTTTGATAAGGAAGAAGATATTACGTATGAAATGTATTACAATAGCGTACGTCATGAAGTAATATCTTACTATTCCTTGAGCTAGTATTGCTGGCTGTATAGGTTTTAAAAACGGTAGTTCTTTAATAACGTTAATCGAATAAAAAATAGAAAAAAAATACAAAATAAACATTTTCAACTAAAAAATGTCACTTGGGCATACTCATGTACCATGCGCTATATAAAATGTTAGAGATTGATGACAAATGTAAATTGCAAAATTAATCGATTATGCGGGTATTACAAAATACATTCCCGGCAGCATATGATTAATTTTAACCGGGAAGTTAAACTATCCAAAGACCTGATCAAATGTAGAATTTAAAATGTAAATTTTTCGTCCTAATTTTACCTTCTTAAAGTTTTTAAAAAATGCATCAAATAAATAACCCATTATCTGAGTGCATCGAATGATGTCTGATTTTTTCTGCTTAAAGTACTCTCTTATAAGGAAGAAGATAACACGTATGAAATATAATACAATTTCCTCCGACAGGAGGTAATCTCTTACCGTTCCTTGAGCAGGTGAAAGTGGCTCTTTAGGTTTTAGAATCGGTAGTTCTTCAGGAACGTTAACCTATTAAAAAATTAAGGAAAATAATATAAAAATAAACCTTTTTAACTAAAAAATGTCACTTGCACATGGGAATGTACCATGCGCCATATAAAATGTTACAGATTGATGACAAATATAAATGGCAGTATTGATCACTTATGCGGGTATTACAAAACAATTCCCGGCTGCATATGACTAATTTTAACCGTTAAGTTAAAATATCTAAAAGAACTGATCAAAAATAGAATTTAAATTGTAATTTTCCCGTTCTAAATTTACCTTTTTAAAGTTTTTATCATTTTTAAATGCATTAAATGAAAAACCAATAAAATAAATGGATTGAATGACGACTGAATATTTCTGCCTGAATTACTCTTATATAAGGAAGAAGATAACACGTATGAAATGTATTACAATAGCGTCTGTCATGAGGTAATCTCATACTATTGCTTGAGCTATTATTGTTGGCAGTTTAGGTTTAAGAAACCGTACATCTTTAAGAACGTTAATCGAATAAGATATAGAAGAAAAAATACTAACTAAACAATTTCAACTAAAAAATTCATTTGCACATACGTATGTTTCATGCGATATATAAAATGTTAGAGATTGATGACAAATAATAATGGCAATATTGATCGCTTAAGCGGGTATTACTAAACAATCCCCGGCAGCATATGACTAATTTTAACCGTTAAGTTAAATTATCTAAATGAACTGATAAAAAATAGAATTTAACATGTAAATTTTCCGTTCTAGTTTTACTCTTTTAAAGTTTTTATCCTTATAAAATGCATTAAATGAAAAACCATTTAAATAAGTGGGTTAAAAAATGATTAATTATTTCTTCTTAAATTATTCTCTTATAAGGAAGAAGATTAAAAAAAGAAATGTATTACAATAGCGTCCGTCATGAGGTAATCTCATACTATTCCTTGAGCTAGAATGGTTGGCAGTTTAGGTTTTAGTAACGGTAGTTCTTTAAGAACGTTAATCGAAATAAAAAAAGAAAAAAAATACAAAATAAACATTTTCAACTAAAAAATTCATTTGCACATACGTATGTACCATGCGCCATATAAAATTTTAGAGATTGATAACAAATATAAATGGCAATTATGATCGCTTATGCGGGTACTACAAAACTTGCCCTAGACGCATACGACTAATTTTAAACGTTAATTTAAATTATCTAACATAACTTAACAAAAATAGAATTTAAAATGTAAATTTTCTGTCCTAAATTGACTTTTTTTAAGTTTTTATCATTTTTAATTCCATTAATAGACAAAACCAATTAATTGAATGGATTGAATGATGACTGATTTCTTCTTCTTAAATTAGTCTTTTATAAGGAAGAAGATAGTACGTATGAAATATGGTACAATTACCTCCAACAAGAAATAATCTCTTTCCGTTCCTTGAGCTAGTATGGTTGGCTTTTTAGGTTTAGAAACAGTAGTTCTTTAGGAAATTGAATCAAATAAAAAAATTCAAAATAAAAATTTTCAATTAAAAATTTTTTGCACATACGCATTAACCATGCGCCATATCAAATGTTAGAGATTGATTTCAATTATAATTATCTATATTGATTGCTTATGCGGATATTACAAAACAATCCCCGTCTGCGTATGACTAATTTTAACCGTTAGGTTAAATTATCTAAAAGAACTGATTAAAAATAGAATTTAAAATGTAAATTTTCCGTCCTAATTTTACTTTTTCAAAGCTTTTATCTATTTTAATTGCAATAGATGAAAAACTCATTACGGAATGGATTGAATGAAGACTGATTTTTTCTGCTTAAATTACTCTTTTATAAGAAAGAAAATAACACGTATGTAATGTATTACAATTGCCTCCAACATGAGGTATTCCCTTACCGTTCCTTGAGCTAGGATGGTTGGCACTATAGGTTCTAGAAACGGTAGTAAAAATGGATTGAATTATGAGTGATTTTTTCTGCTCAAATTACTCACTTATAAGGAAGAAAATAACACGTATGAAATGTAATACAATTGCCTCCGTCAGGAGGTAATCTCTTACCGTTCCTTGAGCTAGTATAATTGGAACTTTAGGTTTTAGAAACGGTAGTTCTTCAGGAACGTTAATCTAATAAAAAAGAAAAGAAAAAATTTTAAAATAAACATTTTCAACTAAAAAATGTCACTTGCACATATCTTACCGTTCCTTGAGCAGGTGAAAGTGGCTCTTTAGGTTTTAGAATCGGTAGTTCTTCAGGAACGTTAACCTATTAAAAATTAAAGAAAAAAATTAAAAAAAAACATTTTCATGCACATACGCATGTACCATGCGACAATATTGTTATCTTATGCAGTTATTACAAAACATGCCCCGGCAGCATATGACTAATTTTAACCGTTAAGTTAAATTATCTAAAAAATCTGATTAAAAATAGAATTAAAAATGTAAAATTTCCGTCATAATTTTATATTCTAAAGCTTTTAACTTTTTTATTGCATTAAACGTAAAACCAATCGAAAAATGGATTGAATTATGAGTGATTTTTTGTGCTCAAATTACTCACTTATAAGGAAGAAAATAACACGTATGAAATGTAATACAATTGCCTCCGTCAGGAGGTAATCTCTTACCGTTCCTTGAGCTAGTATAATTGGTACTTTAGGTTTTAGAAACGGTAGTTCTTCAGGAACGTTAATCTAATAAAAAAGAAAAGAAAAAATTTAAAAATAAACATTTTTAACTAAAAAATGTCACTTGCACATACGCATGTACCATGCGCCATAAAAAATGTTAGAGATTGATGACAAATATAAATGGCAATATTGATCGCTTATGCGGGTATTACAAAAATATCCCTGGCAGCATATGACTATTTTAAATCGTTAAGTTAAATTATATAAAAGAACTGATTAAAAATAGAATTTAAAATGTAAATTTTCGGTCCAAATTTTCCTTTTTTTAGTTTATATCCTTTTTAAATGCATTAAATTAAAAACCAATTAAATAAATGGAAAGAATAAGTACTAATTATTTCTGCTTAAATTATTCTCTTATAAGGAAGAAGATAACACATATGAAATGTATTACAATAGCGTCCGTCCTAAGGTAATCTCTTACTATTCCTTGAGCTAGTATGGTTGGCAGCTTCGGTTTTAGAAACGGTAGTTCTTTATGAACGTTAATCGAATAAAAAATAGAAAAAAAATACAAAATAAACATTTTCAACTAAAAAATTCATTTGCACGTACGTATGTACCATGCGAAATATAAAAAGGTAGAGATTAATGACAAATATAAATGGCTATATTGATCGCTTTTGCGGGTATTACAAAAATATTCCCGGCAGCAAGTGACTAATTTTAACCGTTGATTTAAATTATCTAACAAAACTGAAAAATAGGAATATAAAATGTAAATTTTCCGTCTTAAATTTACTTTTTTTAAGTTTTTATCTTTTTTAATTGCTTTAATTGGCAAAACCCATTAATTAAATGGATTAAATGATGACTGATTTTTTCTGCATAAATTACTCTGTTATAAGGAAGAAGGTAGTACGTATGACGTGTGGTACAATTGCCTCCAACAAAAGGTAATCTCTTACCGTTCATAGAGCTAGTATGGTTGGCTTTTTGGGTTTTATAAATGGTAGTGCTTAAGGAACTTGAATCTAATAAAAAAATTCAAAATAAACATTTTCAATTAGAAAATGTCTCTTGCATATACGCATGTACCATGCGCCATATAAATTGTTAGAGATTGATGACAAATATAAATGGCAATATTGATTGTTTATGCGTGTATTACAAAAATATTCCCGGCGGCATATGACTAATTTTATCCGTTAAGTTAAAATATCCAAAAAACTGATCAAAAATAGAATTTAAAAAGTAAAATTTTTGTCCTTATTTTACTTTTTGAAAGTTTTTTTAAAAATGCATCAAATGAAAAACCCATTAACTGAGTGGATTAAATGATGACTGATTTTTTCTGCTTGAAATACTCTCTTATAAGGAAGATGATAACTCGTATGAAATGTATAACAAATGCCTCGGACAAGAGATAATATCTTACCGTTCCTTGAGCAGGTGAAAGTGGCTCTTTAGGTTTTAGAAATGGTAGTTCTTCAGGAACGATAATCTTATAAATAATAGGAAAAAAATACAAAATAAACATTTTCAACTAAAAAACGTCACTTGCACATACGCATGTACCATGCGCCATATAAAATGTTAGAGATTGATGACAAATATAAATGGCAATATTGATCGCTTATGCGCGTATTGCAAAATTATCCCCGGCAGTATATGATTATTTTAAACCGTTAGGTTCCATTATATAAAAAAAATGATTAAAAATTAAATTTAAAATTAAATTTTCCGTCCTAATTTTACTTTTTTAAGTTTTTATCTTTTTTAAATCCATTAAATGAAAATCAAATTAGTTAGTAAATTGAATGATGACTTATTATTTCTGCTTGAATTACTTTCTTATAAGGAAAAAGAAACACGTATGAAATGTATTACAATAGCGTCTGTAATGAGGTAATCTCTTACTATTTCTTTAGCTAGTATGGTTGGCAGTTAAGGTTTTACAAACGGTAGTTCTTTAAGAACAATAATCGAATAAAAATAGAAAAAAATACAGAATAAACATTTTCAATTAAATAAATCATTTGCACATACGTATGTACCATGCGCCATACAAAATGTTAGAGATTGATGACAAATATAAATCGCAATATTGATCGCTTATGCGGATATTACAAAAATATCCCCGGCAGCATATGACTATTTTATACCGCTAAGTTAAATNTAATTTTAACCGTTATGTTAAATTATCTAAAAAAACTGATTAAAAATAGTATTTAAAACGTCAATTTTCCGTCTTAATTTTATTATTTAAAAACTTTTATCTTTTTTAATTGCATTAAAAGAAAAACCTATTAACTGAATGGATTGAATGATGACTGATTGTTTCTGCTTAAAGTACTCTCTTGTAAGGAAGAAGATAACTTGAAAGAAATGTATTACAATTGCCTCGGCCAAGAGGTAATATCTTACCGCTACTTGAGCAGGTGAAAAAGGCTCTTTAGGTTTTAGAAACGGTAGTACNAAAAATATCACTTGCACATACGTAGGTACCATGCGTCATATAAAATATTAGAGAATGATGACAAATGAAAATGGCAATATTGATCGCTTATTCGGGTATTACAAAATAATTCCCGTCAGCATATGACTAATTTTACTGTTAAGTTAAATTATCCAAAGAACTGATCAATAATAGAATTTAAATTGTAAATGTTCCGTCCTAATTTCACATAATTAAATGTTTTTATAAAATTTATCTAATAAAAAACACATTATCTGAGAGAATTAAATGATGACTGATTTTTTCTGCTTAAATTACTCTCTTAAAAGGAAGAAGATAACAAGTATGAAATGTATTACAATTGCCTCCGCTAAGAGGTAATATCTTACCGTTCCTTGAGCAGGTGAAAGTGGCTCTTTAGGTTT
>NNCF01126688.1:0-42860 GCA_002313205.1 Laupala kohalensis
GCTTCCGGAGAGTAAATTAGTTTTTTTTCCTCCACGTGGTCATACGCAGTTTGTACTGTTTTTTGACAAATTTATTATTATTATTATAGTCTACGTGTTGTTGAAAGTTTAGTTTCTCGTCCACCATTACACCAAGGTATTTCACACTCCGGTTTATGGAAATTGTTCGTCCGTATAATTTAAGAATTGGATTTCGGCGTTTTGGATTTGGATTCCGAAATATAAACCTTTCATCTTTGAAGTAGACATTTTCAAACTCAAATTCGTTGTTTCCTTCTTACAATCACTCATAACTGCTGCACCTCTCTCTTCAATCTCTCTTCGTCTATTTCCAAAGACACACAGTACAAGATCAACGGCGTAAGCGACAGCCGTTAATCCAACGCTAGTCAGATTAACCAGCAGCTCTTTTATTAGCACGTTCCAGAATAACGGCCCGCTGCTAGAACACTGCAGACATCCTTTCGTCATCTTCTTTAGTATTGTCGCTGCGCCTACTCGAAATATTATATTCCTGTCACGGAAAAATGACTTAACCATATTTATTAAGTATTCTTTAACGTTCATAATTGATAACGGCAGTACTACTAAGGGGCAATAGTTCATAAAAACCTTCAATATAAATCCTTCCGCCGTGGCATATCTTTCGAGAAACACGTTTTGTTATGGTCTCGGAATTTTTACATTGCGGAATATAAATATTTACTTAGATGTTACACTGATTGTCTTGAGATATTTTCAGAGGATACCAAATATGTGCATATAGGCAATTACTATATCTTGATAGTTATTCAAACTTGATTCACAACAACCAAAAACAAAATAAAAGTCTTGGAATCCAGAAGTGCACTTTATTGATTTTCACAGTTATATGGTCAACGTTTCGACACTAATTAGCACCATCTTCAAGGCCACTAAAATTTACATTCAAAGATAAAATTACAATGAAAAGCATTAGTGTTATTAATGTTTTTAATGGATTGAAGTTTATTAATTTTTGATTCTTTGAAATGCATGTATGTGATGTTTGTTGTAACATACTGTTTGAATGAGTATATAATTTTAAAATATTTGTAACTGGTAACTGAATTAATGAATTTGTATGATATACTTAACGACGTGACATATTGTCAATAATATATTTTGGAACTATTTTATCATTAATCTCAAATTATTTGTATTATCTTGTAATTTCATTGTAATTTTATTTTTGAATATAAATTTCTAGTGGCCCTGAAGATGATGCTAAACAACGTCGAAACATTGACCATATAACTGTAAAAATCATTTAAGTGTTACTTCTGGATTTTAAGACTTTTATTTTGTTTTTGGTAGCTATGAATGAAGTCTGAAACACTATTAAGATATAGTGATTGTTTATAATAATAATATGCACACATTTGGTGTACTCTAAGAATATAAATATTTTTTGTCATGCAGAAGGCACTCACAAATTATTTCAATGAAAGAACACTTACAACATAATTTGACACTCTATACTTCAAAATACCAAGCCTTGAAACAGAAACAACTGCATGCACTATTAATGTTCTTTATATTCAAGTAAGTACTGGGTAAAATGACTACCTGCGCAGTTAAGAAGGGTTCCTACTGTCGCAAATGACCAGGTAAAGGAGTTTCCGAAATCGTGCCCTGCTGGAAGGGTAAAATTTAAGAAGTTTCTCAATTCGTGTCTTTCGACAACCAGAGGCAGG
This sequence comes from Laupala kohalensis, assembly GCA_002313205.1. NCBI lineage: Eukaryota > Metazoa > Arthropoda > Insecta > Orthoptera > Trigonidiidae > Laupala > Laupala kohalensis. The sequence continues at coordinate 1,716 of NNCF01126688.1, forward strand.
TAAAAGTTTCTCAATTCGTGCCTACCCCAGGTTTGCTTGTTCGTGTTCCACCTGAGTCCCGGGAAGATAACCGGTCTTCAGATTGTTTCATTCATTTGTCCAATCGGGCGTCTGGCTATTACCTCGCTCGCCGGTTCTTTGGTCTCACCAGTTCACCATTCACAATATTTCCTAACCCATGCGTCTCAAAGTACCGCTTATGGTTGAGAGTCCACAGTTCGAATATGTGCTATAATCACAAAGGCCTGTCGCAGTTAGTACTATTTGCACACTTTTTGCGACTCCGCTAAGGAACGATTAACGACCTAGCCATGACATTTTAGTTGAGAAATGAAATGATGAAAGTTATTCATTAGAAATAAGCAGAGATTAAGTATTGACAGACACAGACTTAGTTTTTGTTCTTGGCACTTACATGGCCTAAGATGAAATATCCGACCAATATTGTGTTTTTCATCTAAGAGGGTGACTTTTTAGATGGATAGTGACAAGTACAAATGCTCTGGGTGGTTTAATACCTCTAACACTTTTAAGGATGAAGTGGTGTGCTGGGCTAATTGGTGAGGGTTAGACGGATTTGCTTCGTTGCTTACTCAAGGTTGGTTATCCGATTTGTTTCTTGCTCCTGGAGGTGAAACTAAAAATGTCGCATAGTTTTCAATTAATTTTGTATTATTCTGAAGTTGTAAAATTTTGAAGTGATATTTATGTTTTTAATAACCAAGATTTTATTTTTATCTAGAGTAAAAGAAGATCGTAATAAGTAAAAACCCTGGCAACACTAGCCAATACATAAATATAATAAGAAGTCACTTTTCACGCTGGGGGGGGGGGCATACCATACAAGACCTTCAAATTATACCTTATTATCTTCGGGTTTTTATTGGTAATCTACATCTTTATTCTTATTGTACTTTTTAAAGCTCAAACATTGTATTGTACATTTTTGTTCATTGCTTAACTGTATTTTCTTTATAATGTACTTAAATGTTATGTATTTGGAATGGTGTATGCTATTTATAAATGAATTCACCCTAGAAAATATATAACATAAGTGAGGAACGAGTGAGTAACTATTATCGACAACGTGATACAGGTGGGTAGTACGCATCATTGAGAAAAACAATCACATATCGTGTTCAGTGATACAACTCAAGCACAAACTAAAATTGAAGAGTTTCGTTGACATGAGTTGAACAAAAATTAAGAAAATCAGTTCAAAAATTGAAAAGAAATACAAATATTACACAATATAATTTCCACACACGAAATGACTCTTGGAATGAACGTTCTTCGCTTAAACGTAATCAATTAATGATATTTAGAAAATATAATAAGATGGCCACCTCTAAATGGACTTCCAAAAATCCTTTGAGGCGTCCATAAATTATGTAACCCAAAAGTTATCATTTTGAACAACCCCCACCTCTGCATGACGCACCTTTAAAAATAACTCTTAACCCGCTACGTGACGCTACCCCTACCTCCCCCTTTCCGTTCATAAAAACTTTTTATTGCTTTTCGGAAAATGTTGGACACTAATTTTTGTATCTGGCTTAATTTAATGTTCCTCATTACTCAGTTCTTTCACTGAGCGGTTGAGTACATGAATTAGAGTGACATTCATGTTTCAAAAAGGCTCTATTAAACACCCTCGGTAAAACAACGATACTTAACACCAAGGCAGTGTGACGTATCGACTCAATTGTAATGGATGGAAAAGAAATATTCTTTAATTATATTCTTCTCTGTCCATTGGTTCCCGGAAATTTTACTCGCCCCTCACCCCTTTCGAGGGACCTGAACAAAGAGTGTTTAGTACTTTTGGCTAAGTCGGTTATTTCATCATGAAAGTTTATCGAAGTTTCATCATTTGAAAAATTGGTTCTTTAGAATTGTTATTACGTTTGGTTGATAGATTGAAATAAAGTACTGTAAAACTTAAATAAACAAATAAGTTGTTTGTCTATGTAGTTTACATCATTTGTATATTTCGATTAAAACAAAAAATTTCAGAATATAGAAAACCACTCGTACAGTATACCCTCCCCACCGCCCTGTACCAAAATATGAAATGTCGTCAGAGGACATGACATTATTAAGCCCTGAAAGTAATAGTGACCCGTAAATTACCCCACAAGCCAGTGGACTCCGGGATATTACAGTTAATTCTAAAAATATCTATAAAAAATGGTTCCGGCATTGCGTATACATTATGGACCCCGCCATTAAAAATACTAATTTCCTAACGTATCTTCTTGGTATTGTCGTCTTTATGCCATTTTGTCAAGACATGAAATGTTTTAAATATTTCAGTTATGAAGGTGAACTATTGATTTTGAAAATTAAAAATACAAAATTGGTGTGATCTCTTTTTGGTATGTTAAAATGAAATTATAGCTTCACAGAAATTTTCAACACACTCTACATATTGCACAGCCCCACCTTGTTATTTTTTCAGTTTCTGTCTTTGATTTGTGATCGTTGACTACGCTTTCCTGTACGACTTTTTCCTGTTATAGAGCAAGCGTGAGTAGCAGGAGGCGGCAGCACTCTCATCTTGAATCTTTTTTTCTATTCTCCTTGGAGATTGGTACCGAAAAAAAGAAGTGTGAAGAGCTGGCAAAGAGTAATCTTCAGTGGCGGTAGCGTTCCCGCCGTTTCGACTGTGCGTGAATCGGCGTTCAGGGGTTATGAATAGTTAAGGAATTGTGTTGGTGATTTGCTCGTTCAGAAAAAAATGATATTAATCGTGAAATGCTGTCCAATAACTGGCGCGTGAGGTTCTTTACCTCTTACAGACATATTACTATCTAATCTTCCTTATTGTATGGATGGTTATTATCCAACTTTACTTGTGCATTGACAACTGAATTTTAAGAAATTGATTGACGTTTTAATTTTTAATTATCTTTTAAAATGTATGTAAAATCTATTACTTTAGAAGGTTTTAAGTCATATGGAAAGAGACAAGAAATAAAGGGGTTTGATCCTGAATTCAATGCAATCACTGGACTGAATGGAAGTGGCAAATCAAATATCCTCGATGCCATTTGCTTCGTCTTGGGTATTACAAACTTATCACAAGTAAGAATTATTTTTTATGTTTTACACCTGTTTTACAAGTTGCATCTAGGAATTTACATGTTAACTTTTCAGGTGCGGGCTACATCTTTGCAAGAACTAGTGTACAAAAATGGCCAGGCAGGAATCACAAAAGCAAGTGTTACGATAGTCTTTGACAATAGGGATCGTGAATCAAGCCCTCTTGGGTATGATCAGTACCATGAAATATCTGTTACCCGTCAGGTAATCTCTTCATTAAAATGGTTCTTTTTGTAAAACTTTTTTTGAAAATATGAAATTAGCATTATTTTGTGTGTATTTGTAGTTTTACTAATTTAGTTATTTATAATTTGTATTCATTGAGTTAGTATAGCCTAACATAATATTATTATGCTAGTATTGAAGCAGTAAAGTGTTAGAAATATAAACCATATTATTTTTATCTAGATTGAATATTTTTACCTGTCAGATAAACATTAGTTACACGTCAATGAAAGATCTAGTTTGTATTTCTCATGTGATTTGTGATGCTTAATGTGATTTGAAGTAATTGTGATATTGTAATCCTCCATAATTTCTTAATGTTTAATATATTTCTTTTGCTTGCTTTTAGGTTGTTATGGGTGGCAAAAATAAATATTTAATTAATGGCACTAATGTTCAAAACAAGAGGGTTCAAGATCTGTTCTGCTCTGTACAGCTTAATGTTAACAACCCTCATTTTCTTATCATGCAAGGACGAATTACCAAAGTATTGAACATGAAACCTGCTGAGGTAGAAGAATTATTTTTCTCTACGGTATCTGTGAATATTTTCTGATGGTCATTAAAGTGATGTCTATTTTATAGATCCTTTCTATGATAGAAGAAGCTGCTGGTACGAGAATGTATGAAAATAAAAAGCAAATTGCTCAGAAAACAATTGAAAAGAAGGAAGCCAAGTTGAAAGAACTTAATGATGTATGTCCTGAATCAATTGAAATGATCAGTCATTAATGTCTCTTTTTGGTGTCTTCAACACAGGTTTAGTGGTTAACTTTTTAAAAATTTGTATACTATTGTAATTGTTTGTATAATATGTTATCTAGTTTGTTAAAAAACTTGGAAATTGGTTGATTTTTTGGGGGAAACAAATTGAGATCGCACCCCGTTTGATTTAGACTGAGCAAATGAAGAAATATTAATTAATTGCATATTTTGATAGCATTGTTTCTTAAATTTTGACCATTGGATATAAATTTTTTATACTGAGCATAAGTTACTTCATGTATTATTTTTCAACAAAGGTAGTAATTAAATGTAAAAACAAAGTAATGCATCTACATTTGAAGTAGAATTTCATGAATTTATTACTTACATATTAATTCACAACTTCATTTATGTAGAATATAGTGCACATTCTTGTAAAATATAGTATGTTGTCTGAAAACTGACATTGAATTCTGTTCTTAATGATTTATGTTGATGAAAAAATTCAATTTTTGTAAACCATCTTGCCAACAATGTTTCCTTTATAATTTTAGTGCTATTTCTTCACTGACTAAATAAATAAAAAAAAGTCAGTCATCCATGTGGAACTCTCACATAATTTAATAGTTTAAGTTTCAATTGACTTAAATTACAAGTAGTACCTATTATTTGTATTGAAAATTATTATATCAAAAGTATTTCTTGAATGATGTCAACCCTGTACTCTGCTGATAGTATTTTCCTGTAGTACTGTACTTCATATGAGCTTTTATTTACACGAATATCTCATGAAAATAAAAATAGATTGAAGTGGATATGAGATACATGATATGTTCTGTATATTAGATACCTACTTATCTTCTGTATTGAAATTGCACACAAAAAGAATTACTGATAACATCTTATTTATGTCAGATGTTTCATTATTCCATTGGTTTAACGTCAACTAATGGTATTTATTTAAAAATATTATCATTGGCAGAGCATATGTTCTTCAAGGAAGTTTCTACTCTATAATACACCTCTTTTGCTTAAATTTACCAAAGTTTTTTTCAAAAACCAATTGTAATTAATGAGAATTGTGTAACCCATTCTGTGTAAAGAAATTTCTATTAATGGACCCATTTAAAATGCATTGTAAATTAAAACTGTAAATATTGAATGTAATTCATTTCAACAAAAATTGTGAAAGATATATTATATGAGAGGGTCTAGGTTAATAATCTGTATTGTTCCTGCATTATTTATAAAGTTGCGAGAACTTTAACCCATTTGGGCAGGGAAGAATAAGTTCATTAGCTAAGTTCCTATAAGAGTTTTAAAAACTTTTTCTGTTCTGCACAATATGATGTTGGATTATCATTGAGCATAACTTCACATTGTGTTTCATTAAGAGAAGTTAGAATAATTCTTTTTTTAAGGTTATCAATGAAGAAATAACTCCAAAAATTGAGAAGTTGAAAGAACAACAAAAACAATATTTGGACTATCAACGTATGAACCGAGAACTTGATAAATTAACAAAATTGTATGTTGCTTGGAAGTATGGCAAATATTTGGTTAGTATTACTGTATAGTTCAGTTTTCTTGCTTTGATGAAGATTTTGTCTCTATCTCTTTGTGTGATTTTTTGTTTTGCTTATGATCAGGAAAATGTGCGATTAAGTGAAGAAGAATTGAGTAGTCTCAAACAAAAAATTCAGGGAATAAAGGATAAAATTGCTGGTGGGAAAGAAGAAGTTCAAAAGATAGATTCAGACATTGAAGAAATCCAAAAAGCTAGAGACTTGGTGAGGAATAATGTATACTTGTTGGCTATCTGATTTCTGTGTAACATAATAATTGTGTAAAATTTATTCATTAATCTTGTACCTTTAACATGATACTATTTCATTTAATTAACCCAAAAGAAAACACTTCTTGGTGCAGTAAAACTATTTCTAAATCTGCAAAATTGTGGATAATACCTCTGATGATAACAACACCAGAGTCAAGAGGACATAAAAATGAAATAACATGTCATGCTATTGGTAGCAAAGTTCTCCTGCAACTTGCCCAAGCACTGGGTTGTAACTATGTCTTCCAGAAAGTACTTGTAGATTTTTGTCCCTTTTTAACAATTTTTTAGAATACTTTTTGTGTATCTCAGCATCCAATATATTAGTGCTTTTATAATGGACTCTTTGAACTAAAAAACTATCAAGGCATATTTTAACATTGCCTATGACCATTCCATTGTTATAATATTATATCTGATATTACAATTATAGTTATTGTTCTCTTTCAATTATGTATTCATCACTACATTCGTATATTGTGCAAACCAAAAAAAATCTTGATTATTTTACAAATGGCCTGTTTTTTTCCCCAAACTTGTTACTAAGAGATGTGTTTTGCAGGCAACTGGTTCTCAGCTTCAAGAGATTGAAACACAGTTGAGGGAAGTTGAGAAAAGCGAAGCAAAGACAGGTGCACAAGTGAAAAGTCTGGATGACACAATTAAAAGTGAAACAAAAAAAATAAAGCAACTTGAAAAAAATTTGAAGGAGGTAAATTTTATTAATGTTTAAGATGTTTTCTTTTTTTTCCTTTCAGTGTGTGGTTTTAGTTGTTACTAATGGAAAGAAACTACATTTTAGTTTCATTTGAGAAATTTTCATGTTTGATGTAAAAAAAAACAAAAAAACAATTAGTCTGTTACTAGAGTTAAATTAAATTTTGTCAATTTTTTTTGTATTTGGCATTAAGTTAGAGAAAAGTTCACTGAAATCCTTTTCATTCTAAATTTACTAAAACACTGTGTGGAGAATTAATTCATCTGTAATTCTATCATGAGAAATGTTTCTTTTTTCTGAATTCTGAAATTTGTTTATGGAATAGGAGCAGTATTATAAAAGTTTCTTACGTTTTAATACAAATAATGATTATTTATCATGAGATATTATTGTATTCACTGAACACTAATTGCTTTGTCAAACAGTTGGGTCTCGACATTGTGCAAGACTGTCTGCATGCGACATGTGAAACCAAGTCATTCAGCTTGTATGGCCTTAGTGTTTTTTTATACAGCATGGATTTTTTTTATTTACATACAATAAATGCATACAGATTTTTTTTTATCACTTGGGGTACACAAAACTACATGACTACCCCCCCCCCCCNATTTCTTCAAAACCAAAAAAAAAAATCAATATAAGAAATTACTAGGGTGGGAACTATGTTTTCAGAGCATAAAAGAGCTATATCAATTCTTTTCCATTTTTAGAATTATTACTCACTATGATATAGTATAAATCACTAGTATAAAATATTCATTTCCTTTAAAAGCTAAGGTAGAGCTCATTTTTTTGATATTTTTTTAAATTATTGAGCAGTAAATTATTTGCCTGATCTCACAAAGTAATTATGATATCTAAATTTTTTGTATGTAAATAGTAATTTTGTATGTAACTTTTTTGTGTCAATGGATAAAAATATCTTTACAACAAAACCTCAGTGTGAAGCTGGATAGGATCAGTTAGTGTTATGTAAAGATGATATCAAGATGAAATGAAAAAATATAAAAAAATTTATTATTTGAGTTTTGACTCACTATTCTTATTAAATAACTTATGAAAATAAACAAATTGATATTTATGATGTTGTGATGTCTGATATCTTGAATAGTAATAATTGGGAGAAACAACCTGAGTTTTTTGCAGACAATTTAATTTTGATTCAAGTGAATAAAGTCAAAATAGTCTATTTTGAAAAAACAATTTTTCACTATAATCACACAAAAATGTAAATAAAATGAAACAACACTACATTGAGCTCAACTTGACATATTGACTTTATTAATTTGAATCAAATTAAATTTACTGCAAAAATCTCAGGTCCTTTCTCTATTTTACCTATAAACAAATGAATTAATTGTATTTGTAAATATGGTATTAACAAAATTAAAAAACTGAACAAAACTTGCAAAAATATGAACATTTTAGTTTTAGGAGTAAAAATACCCCTGAAACCTGGAATTTTCAACACTGAAAGATTTATCAAAAGATATGCATGTTTGTTATTTTAGAAATGTTTTTGATAAAATTCTAACTAGTAGAACTTCAGGTTTTATAGTATTTGAAAGATTTTAAAAATCCATGATTGTGTTTTGGGAATGAATTTTGAAATAAATAAGTAAATAAATAATATAGAAAATAAATAATAAAGTAAAGAAATAATAGTATAAATAAATATTAAAAAATACAGAATAATAAAAAAATTACCAAATGATTTACTCAGTGATAAAAAAATAGATTTTTCAGTTGATTTGTCAAATAATTTACCGAGTAATTAACTTTTTTTTTTACCTTGTGGTGAACTAAAATGAGGAACTTTATGCTGACTATGATGGAACGGAGCCTGAACATTCAAAATCTTATAGAAGATATAGAAGTAAAGTCATTTACTTTAGTATATATTTTTTATTTCCGTTTTACTACACATCTTTTACTTTTACATAATACTGACTTTGAGTAATTTAATGTTAAATAATGATATAATTAATATGGAATTAATAGAAATGAACTGAAGCAAAGGGATGGATATTTTACTTGGTCAACTATATAAAGAATAAACCTAATACGTATATTTTATGTTTATATAATTAAAACTTATGAATTAGTTATTTTAGAGCAAAATTACAGTAATTAAGGCAAAAATAATTTTTTTTTTACTTATTTTACATAATTTTATGATTGAAGTTAGTTGTTTTGAAGTATCAAATATTTAATTAGAACACAAAAGTATCCAAAAACATCACATTAAATGAAGTATTTTGATGTTCAAAATTGTTTCAAAGAAAAGCCGAATTTGAGATTTTATCAATTCCAATGATGAAATTATTTCTTGGTTCACATTTAATATTTTCTTTTTCTTCAAAGAAATCTGATGGAATTTTTTTTTTAAATTTAGATTTTCATTTCATTTACCCTAATTTTATTGAATATTGTGGTACTTTATTGTAGGATGAGACTGCTCTTACAGCCAAGAAAAAAGAACAAGATCAAATGGCGGAAATCTTCGGAAAGCTTCGAGAAGCTGATCAGAAAGATTCAGACGCATTGGATACAGCTAGGAAGCGTTTCCAAGCAGTAAGTTCTGGCCTTTTAGCTAGTGAGGATGGAGAGAACGCCACGCTACAAGAACAGTTGTTGGGTAAGAACACTTTTTAAGTTTTGTCATAGTTAGATTTTTTCTTTCTAGATTCATTTATTCAACTTATTGCTTAAATGCAAAGGTTGGTTCATAGATTTTGGTGACTATTTTGTCTCTCATGTATATGTACGAAAACTCAAAGTTCTCAGAAAACTCAGAAAAGTATATAAATTTCTTAATGTTGCCACAAAATTACTCAGAAATAGAACCAACCACCTTTGTTAGTAATTTATTGATAATCTGCAAGTTTTTACATAAAATTAATACATGAACAATGCTCTTCCATTAAAATAGCAGTTCTCAGTGCCATAAACACACTGGAGTGTTATGCTGAGTTCCATGAAGCATCGAGTGTCCTCTTCCCTATTGTCCGGTTACAAGATGAGTGGAATTTTAACTCACAACTTCCGAGTACATACTCAAGGAGGAGTGTTTGTATCGTCAACAGCCAGGTGAAAATTGTGACGGACCAGGATTCAAACCTGGGATCTCCTGCTGTGGCACTCGGTCACGCCAATGGCCCAGGACCTTCTGATCTGGTCACAGGTGTGCTAGAGTAGCAGGTCCCGGGTTCAAGCCCCAGACCATCACAATTTTCACCTGGCCATTGATGATGCAAGATGGGTGGAAGCTTCAAACGTGGATGTTTGTCAACTACTGTTCTGCGAGGGAAAGGATTTTTTTGTGTCAGTTGCGAAAGATGTACAGCTTTTCCAAACTGTGCCTATCTGATGACAGTAAGCCATATGAACCTGAGCTTAACTGACTGCCATGAAAATAGTATAATCCTGTATCACCAAGGAAACCCAGATATAACTAAGTTTGTCACCCACAAGATTTATGGTTGTTCTGGCATAAGTAAATAAATATTTATTGTCAAAAGAAGCAGTGAAAATGAGTTGCTTTTATGAGAGGAATTCACTGTAAATGCACTGTATTACTGTTCATTTCTGCAGTAGGGAAGAAATTCCAAAATTGTTGGACATCATAATCATGCCCGAAAATGCTAGAGCTCAAACTTACAATGTTGGGCCTTGCCATACTTTCCTTATTCTCTTGATATGAATCTGTGCAACTTAAATCTTATCAATAAAGTGAAGACTCATGGTAACCAACTGTGAACAAACTTCAGATTACTTTGAATAGGGTTAATACAGGGTAGCGAGCGACCGGGACCAGCTCCAGTTCAGCTCCAGAAGCAGTTCCTGTTGCAACGACCCACCTCTAGACATAATAGCTTTGTTTTATTCATACTACTATTAAGTGTGCTCTTTTTTTCTCCAATGACTCTACCATTGAAATGACTCAGACCAGTGACTCTTTACTAACTGAAGAATTATTTATGAATTATTGAAGATTTCCTTTTATGAAATTACTTTATTTTTATAAAATTTCACCTTCTAGGATGTATTTTTTTCTTCAGTTGTCACAATAATTTTTGTGTTCATGTCAATGTTGTATGACAATAGTCGGGGAAATTTAATCCAATGGTCAGGGAAAAGTCAGGCGGCTGCACCCTTACATTATATTTCTTGTAAAATATAAACTATTCGTCAAAATTGTACGATTTAGTGACGTTTTTTATGTTAGTTAAATGTACAAAACAAATAATCTATTAAATTTGATGTTGATTTTTTTTTCTTTTTAATCTACTCTCTTAAATTTAAGTATTTTGACACTTCTGTTTTTAATAAGGTTTTATCAATAATTTAGGTTAATTTTTGTTGGTAGATGTATGCTGTAGCAGAATTTTTTTTATGTTTCTTCAAGGCAAACAACATTGCCATTCATAGTTGTCACCTATTGCTAACCGTTTAGGCAGTTTAAGCTAATCTCTGTGCGTGCGTGTGTGTGTGTATTTTGTCAACATTTATTGTCAAAAACCATTTCTATCTTTCTTGTCATACATTTTAAAAATCTCAAAGTTAACCCATGTTCATCCAGGACATATAAACTATCTCCTTGCCAAATTTCATCACAATCGGTTCACACTTTTGCATTACGTTTTTATATATTTGTATGGGTAGATTAATCTAGATGTTAATTAGATCAATACATTTAATATCTGATGTTTCATTCCTTGATTAGTCTTTTATATCTCACAGTGTTAGTATTGTTTTTTTTTCTTTTTTTTTTTTTTTTTTTTTTTTCTTGAATCAAATTTTTTTTCCTGATATTGTTTTTATTGTTCAGCGGCCAAACAAGAAGTTGCGCAAGCTACTACAGAGAAGAAGCAATGTGAAATGCAGAGGAAGCATTGTATGAATGAGCATAAGCAAAAACAACAGGAAATGCTTCGTACTCAAAAGGATTATGGTAAAGATGAAGTGCTATTTAAGACCAAACAGAAGGAGGTTCAGACGCTTCAGGTGAGAGAATCAATTCAATGTGAGAAGTAAAGAGCAGAGTTCTCATACACAGAGTCAAACATCACTCCTATTGATGAGAAAACAATTAAACTTGTTGGAGAAAGGTTTCGAAACCACTGCCTAGAGTCTACAAGGCTAGGTAATTAGAGATTTGGGTATTTTTTAATGAGGTTAATTGGCTTACAAAATAATAATTTATTTGCTAGGATATTGGACCAAGTGGTGTTTTATATTTTTATTATTCATAAATTTCATCCATGTACATATGTGTGAAGAAGGTATAATAACTGTGTCTAGATGAAAATTGTGAAAAACCAGGATAGGGTGGCGAGTGATCGGGAAAACCAGGAAAAGTCAGAGAATTTTCTGTTTCTGGAGAAGTCAGGGAATTAGGTCACTGTTCAGAGGGGGAAAAAATCGTTGAATACGCCACAAATTTTTTCCTTCAATTAAATTTAAGGCGACTTACTCAACCCAATATCCCTTATACAAGTTTTTTTCATTGAAAAACAGACATGCTGCCTGACTAATAGCAAAAGTAACCAGTATCTAACTTCTTGTTTAGCGCCATTGCAAAGAAGCAACAGTGAGACAGTTCTAAGTGGAACTGGTCTGAGGTTGGAGCACACTTCAAATGTTTCATTGCAACACTCCTGAGTTTGAATGAAACAGTAACTATTCAGTTTCAACAAAACAGATCCAGAAGCAGTTCCAGTTGATTCACATCTAAACGTGATAGAACTAGTAGCACTGTTGACACTACTAGCGAGTAGGGTTGCCATCAGTCTGGGTTTCCCTGTATTTGTCCTAGTTTCAAGGGCATCAGGGTGAGGTTTTCTTCTCCGTTTTGATTTTTTAAACAAATCGTACCACTAAGACTAAATGTCGCGATCATTCAAAGTTTACCCATGCCATTGTAAACACAACGCATATTATTACGTGAGTTACAATTACTCTATTATGGAGCAATTGTAATTTTAAGTTGTTTTTTTTGTTACTAGGAGTATATAGTGTTCTACACTAGCAATATAACACAGTCTTTACACTTCAGTTCTTTGTTGTTTTTTCTGTGAAAAGTAAATAACAGTTTTTTATTTTGATTTTCTTTACTATTCAGAAAAGGATCTATTGAATTCTCTTTAAAAGCTACTGTTTCTTACTGTGAAATATCTGCTTTATTTATTATTCTTAATGGCACATCATAACAAGTTTATTTTAATGTATTACTATGAAGGGTTGATATTTTTTCATAGTAACGCCCGAGTTTTAGCTCCAAAATCCTGGGTTTTTGGTCTCCATGTCCTAGATTTTAGATTTTGTTTTTGGCAACTCTACTTGCGAGGGCTCTTGGAGCATGGAACAGCGGAAGGGGACTCCACTCCTACCGCTTATTTTCTTCTTTTAGCAGATATTTTCATTGACCACAAATGTCATGATTGTATCATGACCTAGATGACCCTGACGTTCTGGAAGAATGTTTTAAGTGTATTATTGTACTCACCATAACAAAACAATAAAAATTAGGTGGTAGTAATGAGATTGGGCGAAAGCGTTGCCTTGTCAAATGTCTGCTGCACTGTCCTAAGCTCGCATAGGTTCACCCATTTCACCTTCAACCACTGATTCATTCTCAAACTGCTTCAACATCATTTGAATGATGATGGAATGATAGCTTTCCCCCAACCAACCCACCAACCCCACCCTGGTGGTTAAGGTGTTAGCGTTCTTGCTTATCATGAAGTCATCCCGGGTTCGATTCCTGGCGTGGCCAGATGACCAGAAAAAAAGGAGCTTTTCACATTTATATAGCTGTGACTACTGAAAAGCTAACCTTCTTCCTCCTATCCACCTCCTACTACTCCTACTATCACCTCCACGTGGGCCAAGTTGATGGTGAACCCAGCTAACTGGCCCACCTACTAACAAAAGCCCCTACCACCCACTTCCTACTTCCTATCGCCCTATGTAGATAAGCTTCCACAGTTCACTACATTTCCCATTTACAGATGCTACAATTTAAAAAAATGATCGCAGAGCTAAGAGCTACTTAAATCAGTCTTTAGTCAATCTAATACAAGGCTTGGTTTTATTTATGTCCCTGATAAGTGTGCTTGTTTTTAAATTTTTTTTATTACTATCACTTTACTATTGAAGAATGATGTATGAATAATAGATAATTTTCTTTTATGAAATTACTTTATTTTAATAAGATTTCACCTGCTAGAATATTTGATTCTTGATTGTTAAAGAAATTTTTCCATGCATGTTCATGTTGTGAGATAATGGTCAGGGAAAATTAATCCAGTGGTCAGGGAAAGTCAAGGAAAAGTCAGGGAATTTTGGAATCAAGAATCACTAGCCACCCTGCAGGAACATGTCTCCTGCTTTGATCGCAGAGTTGTAGACCACTGCACCACTGTCCCCTTTACATAACTGCACAATTTCCTCTGACTCACACAGTAGGATAACCCATGTGCTACACCACCTGTTTACCGTCCACTTCCAGTTGTCAGCACTCCATTCTGAACATGTAGTGACAAAACCAAGACTTCTTTGCATACAAAAATTGGTGTCGACTGGGTTTACTTATCTTCTATATGGGAATGTGTCCCAGGTATCCAAAGTAAGGGAACTGTTTGGTTGTTGAAGGTGAACTTGTGATGTAGTAGCAGAATTTGGTTCTTCTCGACTTAATTTTGTATTTCTGTTATGTTGAAAATAAGATGAACATTTCCATCTATGGCTGATTTTGAAAAAGCAACTTCTTCTAAAGAACAGCCATGTTGATTATTGTTATATTTTTATTTGTTTTTTTGAGAGGCACATTTTTAGTAAATGATCAGTTAGTCATTGTGGGATAAATTCTAAAGTTGTTGTAAGACTTTGCGGTATTCTAGCTGCTTGTTCTCTGCGTGGACATGCACTGTTTGTTTACTGACTTTTTGACAATTAATTTTAAAATTATTATTTTTGGGGAAAAGTCTTGAATGAGGAATATCTGACAGGGTCCAAAGATGATGAAATTTAGGAAATGATTGTTTGATTTATATTTTTCTTATTGGATGGTTGAGAACTCAATTATGTCTAAATGGTTGATGGGAAAATTTGGTCTCAATTTCATCATGTAACATTTATAAATAACGATACAGATGGATTATTTTAAAAAGTTTCACAATGTGTTTTTGTGAATTTTGTGTTCGTTGAATCTATAGTTCGATAATAACTTGAACATGTAAATTTACAAACATATTTGCATTAAATTACAAACATATTGACATTATATATGTATTATAACTCGCAGCTAACTTTTTATCTTATCTAGGAACTTTTGCTGAAATTTTTGCCTTAGGGCCCTTGATCGGAATTGATGGGATGGTCCCTTGCTTGCTTCCGGAGAGTAAATTAGTTTATTGTCCTTCACGTGATCATACGCAGTCTGTACTGTTTTTTGACAATAAATTTATTATTATTATTAAAAGAATTGCATGGTTTACCACTATCTGTTTTGGAAGCTCATGTTTATATTAATTTAAAACAATTTTTTTTTTCTAGTCTGCGTTACAAAAATTGGGGATTGAAGATGGCCAGTTGGAGAATATGCAAGAGGAGAAGGGATCATTGACTGATAATATTCGTAAACTTCAAGATAAGATAGCGAATTTTGAGGATAGGTTGAACTTTTATTTTATCTATTTTAATTATGTGGTTTGTTTAGACTATTACTCTGTTTGTTAAGTATCCTTTGTTAAACTTCTTTCAGAAATCCACAATTGGCCTTCAAATATAGAGACCCTGAACCTAACTTTAATCGTAATTCCGTCAAGGGTCTTGTGTGCATGAATCTGAAGGTAAAGGATGCTGGCATGGCTCGTGCTCTACAAGTAGCTGGAGGAGGACGTGTGAGTAGTTTTTATTGATAATTGTGTATTAGATATTGAAGATAAGAGGGAATGTCCCCAAAAACCTGTTCTGCTTGGTAAAGTGTCTTGACTTACATTTTACAGATTTGTGTTGTATCATGAATAAAGGGATAGAAAATTATTTAACCCAAATGCCTAACATCATTCTTTATATTTTTATTTCAGTTATTTAATGTAATTGTTGATAATGAGAAAACTAGCAAGAAAATTCTTGAAAGGGGAAATTTACAGAAACGTACTACCATAATTCCTTTAAACCAAATATCAGCTCACTCGCTTCCTCAGTCAACTATCCATCTTGCACAACAACAGGTAAGTTCAGAAAACCTTTCAGATTGTCAATAATCAAAATAAAATTCTTTGAATTCAAACTTTGTGGAGAAAACCACTATTCTTTTGTTTCGAACTTCAGTTAGATGTTAAAACAAATATTTAGCGTGTTGTTTGTTAACGGGTGATTCTCATTTCTTGAAGTATTATTAAGAGGGAAGTATTGATTCGGCGTACATGTTGAGAGCAAAACTTGTCACACAATATCACCATTACGTAGCTTAGGTTTGCAGATTGACATGGAGCAATAGATTTGGAGTTAGGATCAGTGAATCACATATATTACTTAATGTTTTAGTATTGTGTAGATGAGGAACAGTTGTAAAGTAGAAAACCTTAAAAGTTCAATCCTTATTGTAGAGTGTATCAAAATTTAGAAACTTTTTATAAGAAAAGAAAACGAGGAGTCATTTAATTTGAATGACTAAAACAACTCTATGTATTGTTATTAGGACTTTATTTTTACTATGTTCGTATTATTTATATATTCTTCTTACAAATTTTGTAAAGTGCTTCTTTGTCGTCATTGATAATCGTTTCTCGGTATGTATTTCCATTAGATCCATCTCTGTTCCATAAACTCTTATTGTTAGTTTTTATCAGAGAAACTGTGCTCTTACTTGAATGAGCTCTCACTTCAGGAATATATGTGTATTTTTGTTTTTCACATTTTATGACATAACTGGAAAAATTGTGTTGTATCATTTATGTGTGAACAAACATTTCTTAGTAAATTTAGCAAATTGAAAGAAGTGTTTTTTAGATTTTCATATATTTGTTAATGGTCATGGAAACAAAAAGGCAACTAGATGTCTGAGACATGTTACTAATATAGTATATTGATACACAGGTGGGGAAAGAAAATGTGTTTCCTGCTTTATCTCTTGTGGAATTTGATCCCGAGTTACGTCCTGCTATGGAGTATGTTTTTGGTCAAACATTTATTTGTAGAGATATGGATATAGCTAAGAAAGTGACATTTCACCCTAAAATCATGAAGAAATCTGTAACATTTGATGGAGATGTTATGGATCCTTCTGGAACTCTATCAGGAGGTATTTTGTTGTGAATTCTTTAAGTTAAATGTCTTACATCCAAAATTGTTCCAAGAATGACTTAAGCAGAGTTGACTTCTGTCTCTTAATAGTAGTTTTGTTCAAGATAGACTACTTGATAGGATGTCATGATGTATGATATGAATGTCTAAATATTGCATTGTATTGTTGATTCCAGCATTGTATATTTCTTAATTGAAAGTATGATAAATTATATGGTATATTGTTGTCCTTTTTTTATTGTCTTTAAAAAGTTTGCTAGCATGCTTGCTTTCAAGCAAGTTGACAATATAACATATCTGGATATGGAGGAAAGTGTTGGCAAGTGCGCTGAGGGTACCAAACGGAGGTCATTGTATTCAAAGGGAGAGAGGGTTGAAGAAGAGTCACGATTTTTCGTAAACTGATGTCAGGAGATGTAAAGAATTTGTCTGGAGGACCCAGGATTTCAACTGTTTTAAGTAGTGTGTTTTGTATTGGAGGGTTGGGGTGAGAAGGATGGAATTTGAAAGCTAATTTCATAAGAGGAGATGCAAGGGCCAGCTTAGATTTAACTAAAAAAATTTGACTTTTCCAAGTAAGTTACAATTGTTACACCTGGAAGCATTACAAAATTATTTACCAAGGTTTTTAGCATGCAATTTGCTTTTAGCAATTAGCAAGCAAATTGTTTACCCTCCTCGCTGAGGTTGCAGGCAGTGAAGGTTGCATTCATGCAACTTTTATTGTTCGTTAGTATTCCGTGTTGATGACTTTGGGCAGCAACTTAAAAGTGAGAGTTCCAGTCCAAAGGGGAGAAAAGCTGCCATCCCGGTGTGAACTGTGCTTTGAGTCTGAGAGACTGTGAACACCACAAGTGAGCCTTGGTGGTCAGGAATGTCTTTAATTTTGTTGGCCAGGTCTGTACTATTCTGAACAGTGGATGATTGTCGGAAAAAGATGTATTGATGAAAGTGTTTGTTAAATTGGCAACAAGAAACACATGGACAACATATAATGCCTTATAATTTACCATATTTTGATAAAGTTGTCAACATCTCACAGTGACCAAGTATCTTAATTGAAGACAAAATATTGACTGAGGGCTATTTACTATATTTGTGTCCTTTATATTCAGTGTTATTTACAATGCACTTAGGTTAGTTTAGTTAGCCCATATTACAGTAACTTACCAGAGTATTATTTTCTCTGATAGTCTCTTCTTTTTTTTCTTATTAAATTAGTTAATGTTTGTCAGAGGATTAGATAAAGCAAAAATAATCTGATAACATCTTACAGATTTTTTTAAACTTACATATTAATTGAGTCAGTTCTTCTTGGGAGAAGGGGTGGAAATTTTTTTAAATACACTCTTTTACAACTTCAACATTAACCAGTAAATTTGTTTGCATTTTGTGTATCCTGTAAGGTGCGGCTGAGAAGGGTGTTCCTATTTTGTCTCTACTAGCTCAGTTCAATGCAGATAAAGCTGAACTGAAAACAAAAAGTGAGATTTTAGCTAAAGTTGATGCAAATTTTAAGAATATTTCCAGAGAAGCCCAGAAGTAAGTTACTCTTATAAAATGTCAGTTTTGGATTGTAGTTTGTTCATGATGACACTGACAGGGTTCTGTTTAACAAGGTACCGTGAAATAAAAGAAAAATTAGAACTTGCAACTCATGAATTGGAAATGGTTAAAAGGAAGATAGAGCAGACGAGTCATCATCAGCTTAAAGAAGAAGTGGAGATGTTATCAAAAAATATAGGTGTGTTTCATGTGATGAATTTGATGTCATTATGGTTTTGAAAGAGTTACTCTACAAGTTTTTATGCCTTGCAGAGGAACTCCAAGAAAAAGAGCAAAAGTGTCAAGCAATCATTAATGACGGCTCCAAGAAGATAACTGATTTGGAAAATAAAGTAAAGAATGCAAAGGCAATTCAAGAAAGGGAATTGAAATCTGCTGAAGATGATTTAAGAAAGCTCACCAAGAAAGCTGAGAACAGTAAAAAGAATTGGCAGCAAAGAGAACAGGTAGTTTTTCCTCATTTACATTTTGATGTGTATATGTTGAATATTAATTTTTTTTAAATATATATTTCTTTTAAGGAATGTGAAACCCTTGATTTAGAAGTTAAGGAATTAACTAAGGCCATTGAAACTGCTATAACCAATATAGAAAGTGCCCACAAAGAACTGGAAGAACTCTCTCAGAGAAAAGTTACTCTTCAAAGTGATTTTGAGGAAATCAAAGTACATCATTTTTCTTAATGTGCATTATTTTATGATTTTTGTACTTATTTATTAATGGATAATTCTTGTTTTAGAGCAAGGCGCAAACCCTGAGAGCTGATATAAAAAGTCAAAAAGAAATAATCAATGCTAAAAACAAAGAAATACAAGCTGCTGTGAATCGTAAAGAACAGCTTGTGAAGGAAAATGAGGATCTTGTCCTTGAACTAAAGAAGCAAGATCATGCTGTAACAAAAAAACAGGAGGAAGGAACTGAATTAAAAAATGCCGTTAGTATCACATTCCTTTCCTATTATAATTACGGAATAAAATAGCTAGAACAATTACTTTGTTACTAGTTTCAATTTGAGTAAAATGGAGTTCTTAGGTTTCTTTCAGAGAAACAAAAAAACTTTCAAATGAAATATGAGTGAGACTTAAATCTTTGGGTTGTGTGTGTTGTTGACATCAGGTAGAAATGGGCATTAAGAGTCCATTTCTATAAAGAATTATTTTAAGATGAATTATGGTTTTCATATCTTTGTGTGTAAGACCTATTAAGTTTCTACTGAAAATTGAATTTTATAAGGAAGTACATGAAAGCATTCATGAGATGATGTTTCAGTTCTCCAAGGGCTTCAAAGACTTATTTACCTACCACGGATCTCACATTGTGTTGTTACATCACGTGTATTATTATTGTGTAATTACTTGAGTGAAGAAATGTTATTAAAACTTCGTTTTGGTGCATCATTTTAATATTTCTTACCTGATAATTTTTTTTCCTGATATTGTTATAATTTCTTATCTGATATTTTAAAGTTTTGGCAAAAATGTTTTACTATTCGTCTGTAAGTTCTAAATTTACACATCAATTACATTTTCAAGAACTAAAAGTGTGTGTGGTTTAGGTTGCTGATCTTGAAACACAATATGATTGGATAGAACGTGATAAGAAATTTTTTGGCGTCAAAGGAGGAGCTTATGACTATACTGATGTTGACATACAAAATATGGGGAAGCAAATTAGTAAAATGGAGCAGCAGCAGAAAGAACTTGGCCGTAACATCAATACCAGAGCTGTAAACATGCTTGGTAGAGAGGAGGATCAGGTGAGAGGAACATTGTTTTTCGAAACCTATTGCCAAAGGGCTTCATTGTTTTACATAACCCTTCTACTAGTGATCTACTAGTTTTACTATACTAAGAATTTAAAAAATATATATTGAAGTTTTACAGTTTCCGAATCAGCGGCCCATGTGACATGGAACTTCACCTTTTGTGCAGATGCACCTCTGTGCTTTAAAATGTGAATGAGCCAAAATAATTCCAAACTCACTACCTGAAATTTGTTTGCAGAAATAGTGTCAGGAATTGTGTCTGTTTAAAATTCTTTCCTCATTTGTTCTAAATGGCACATGTTAAACAACTAATTTTTCTTGTTTTAAGATGGGACTAGTGCTCCAAGTTAATCAAATCACTAAGAAGTATAATTCTGTTGTAACGAGTGTGTCATTACTTGTATTTCTAAAATATGACATATTGCAATAGATTTCTCCGAGTTACTACTGTAAACTGAAGTTTGACCCTACAATTTATTTTGATCATTGCGTATGGTACCAGAGTTGGCCTAACTTTCGTTTTATTTTTATTCCCAGCCAAACCTGATTCACTATAATTCTGAATACACATCTTTCATAATTGTTTCAGCAGTTTATAAGAACAATTTATGGAACTGTTTAGAATTGTTTCAACAGTTTCAGTGAAGTAATACTGCTGTTGCGATGATGGGACAGCGAGACACTTCCAAGCATAACTGTTTAGTCTAAGGTTGGAGCAATAAGTGTTTCAGTTATCTGTCCAACCTCAGACTAAACAGCTTTAGAGACAATTTGTAACGACCTACCTATAGATGCGATAGAACACACCATTTTTATATCAACTACTTGCAAGGGCTATTGGAATGTGGAACAGTGGTAGGCGACTCCATTCCTACCCCATATTTCCTCCTTTTAGCGAGTATTATGTTCACTGACTGCACATGTCATGATTGCATCTGAACTCCAATGACCCTGACATCCTGGAAGAACCTTTAACTGTTATTATTTTATTCAGCGTGTTGAAATTTTCAATAATTCAGAGTATTGAGATATGAAACAGAATTCTGACAAATATGTTTTTAATAAAACACACAAAAGGTAGTTCACAAGTACATATAATTATCAAACTATAAAATATTCATAAAATATTATTTATAAATTGTAACTGTTAAAATGAATCTTAAATTTGAGATTAATTGTTACAATAGGTCACCGCCCATATGCAAAAACCTAGGGAGCATGTATATAAAATCTGTCCCCACTCGAAGGAAAAACCCGGGCCAAGATGAATAATATTAGTGAATAATGAATATTATTAGTGGGTTATTATTTTTCAGTATGCAGAACTAATGAGGAAGAAAAATGTAGTGGAAGGTGATAAAACCAAAATTCAAGAGGTAATCAAGGAATTGGATGAAAAGAAGAATGTTGCTCTACGCAAAGCTTGGCGTCAAGTGAACAAAGATTTTGGATCTATATTTAGCAGCTTACTTCCTGGTGCCCGAGCTTGTTTGAACCCTAGTGAAGGCAGAGATGTGCTTGATGGACTGGAGGTATGATTCTTGTTGTATGAAAGATTATTTTCGTGACAATGCAAGTTGTTTTATTTTAGAAATTTCCATTCATGTTAAATATTAATGGTCTAATGTTGAGATAAAGTTTAAACTGAGTGAAATGTTTATTCTTTCAGATCCGTGTAGGTTTTGGTGACATGTGGAAAGAGAGTTTAGGAGAATTGAGTGGAGGTCAACGATCACTTGTGGCACTATCTCTTATTTTATCAATGTTACTGTTTAAACCAGCTCCAATTTACATTCTTGATGAAGTAGATGCAGCCCTTGACTTGTCTCACACCCAAAATATTGGCAACATGTTGAAGAAGCACTTTAAACATTCACAGGTATTTATTTATTTATTATTATTATTTTGTGAGAAAGACTGGTTTAATGACATTTGTTCAATGTGTGACCAATTTATTTTCTTCATTAATATCCTCCTATTCTTGCTGAAAAGAAAATACTATTCCTCATTTTCAACAAAATTCAACACATTAGTGGTTACCAACCTATGGATTTACTTTTTACTTTTTCATCTGAAAAAGTTACCCCTTTTTTCCTGCAAGTTACTCTTCATTACTAACACCGTGCTGGCACCTAAGGATATATCTTATCCCAACTCTGGTCCTCTGCAGAGGAATACATGGATCATACTCGTGTCCCATGATGAAATGTAAATTGTAGATATGGATTGTATGGGTGTGTGCATTGAATAGGTGAAATGGAAATGTTGAACCACTGAGACAGACATGCCTGGAACAGACATGAATTAGCTGAGTACTCGTGACTTTGCTGGCACAAATTTTATGATGAAATTGTGCGAGTACTTAGCTTTTTCATTTATTCCAATACTGTTGCTTATTGTTGATTGAATACATTTATCAAAATAGTCCAATACCAGAATGTGTGGTGTTTAGCAGTGTGGTTTTAATCGACAGACCTCTGGGTAGTGGGCCCAGCTTGCTTCTACTACATCCCTTCGCTACTTGGAAGGGGCTAATATTCTCCTGCTCTAATATAAATGTAATTGAAATTGTAATAAGTTATTATAAATTTTGTTACATAAATATAAAATTGGTATTAGGTGCACCTTGGGTCAAGGGCTACATTTTAAAACAATTTTCACTATAGTTTGAGGGTATTTAACACTCTTAAATCCACAGACTTAAATGATTATTATAGAGTTGTACTTAGACTTCATTCGAGTTGTTTTGTAAAGTTTGCCTATTACAAAATATTATTGTATATTTAATTAAAATTTGGTACACTTTCCATCTTGAGATTTCTTCTAAAAAACTTTCGAGTGTATTAACGAAGAAATATTTATTTCTCTTTGTTTATTCCCAAATTTCCTCCTATCCATGTGTTATTGCTTGGCCTGTTAACTTCACGATTGAATCATAGAATTAATGAGATGTGTATTAATACACTTGCTGTTTAAGAAGAATTCATTGGCCCTTTTTTTAAATTCTAGTTCATCATTGTCTCTCTCAAAGATGGAATGTTCAGCAATGCTAATGTATTATTCAGGACTCAGTTCATTGATGGAATGTCAACTGTGTCTCGTCATGCCCAGAAAGGACACTAGGTCTGTATTGTTCTGAGGAACCATGCAGGAAGAAGAAAGAGATTCTATTTTATCATGTTCATTACTTTAATATATTGCAAATAAATTCATATGGTCTTACTGAATCATATTTATAACAAATTGTACATAGAACTTTGCAGTAGTGCATTTATATATTTCCTATTGAAATAAAAATAATTTTGTTTCTTTTATACAATATTACTTATTTTCCCTGGTGTTTGTTGTTCCATTGCTGTCTTCTCAAGAATAATAAAATGAGAAATAAAATTTTGTAAAAATAGCCATCCCACAAAAAAAATTTCTTGCAGTATCTCTGGAAACAATGTGTACATATATTGTCTCAGGTATTTCTCAAATGTGCTCTATGTAAGTGTTTTGTGCTCCTTGACTGGTTTCTCCTGGGAAACCATCAAAAACAACTACTGCACTTGTGTTATATTTCACATACAATAAATGTTTCTTGAAAAAGCTTGAGAAACATAGGGTGTAATCCCAGAAAACGTTTTGGACATGTTTACCAATATTTTGTGACTTTTATCAATTGTCCTCTCCTTTCCGGATAACTCCTCTGCTATATATACATATATCATTTATTTCTGAAAATCAATAATAGCAAGAAAAACATTGAATAGGCTTGTGCGAACATAAAGACAACATGTAACAATGTTTTATGTTGAGAAAAATTCAATTGTAACTAAAAGTGAAAATTCATCTGAACCCACATGTTTTCCTCATTTGAATTTTTTTTCAAGTCGTCGTGATTGGTTGAAATTCCTAATTTATTGTAAAAGCAAACTTTTTTTTTTTTTTTTTTTTTTTTTTTNTTTTTTTTTTTTTTTTTTTTGCTTTCATTAATATCTGATGTTCGCTTCATATTAATGTATTCTTTCTCTGATGTAATGAGGAGGATATGTATTTCAATAAGAATTGAGACATTTGGTTGATTTAAACTAATATTTAGTTTGTTATTTGTTGTTATACTGTAGTTAATACATCAAAAAATTACTTCTCAGGCATCCTTGCATTGTGATTGATATATCTATGTGAAACAAAAAGATGAGAGTTCATGACCTATGAAGAAAACAAGAATGTTGTTCTTTACCAGGTTTTCATTAGAATAGCAAACAAAATTTTATGGAGTTCTAAATTATGAAATGTGAAGTAATATCTACTAAAACAAAAAGTTTTTTTTAACATTTCATACCATTATGAATGTTGAAGAATGCTTATAATGAGAGCCCAGCAAAAATTATTATATAAAATATATATCATTTATATTCTTTCTATATTATATTAGCATGTCCCTTATTTTTTGACTTCTTTATGTTTGAATACATACCCTCTATTTTTTTTATATTTCATCCTAAAAGATAGTATATGAAATATTATCACCCTGGGATGATGTTAACCCATGCCAAATTCATTTCAAAGTTGTAATATTCTAAAAACTAATAAAATATTAAAGAAACTTTTCCCAAGTCCATTTCATTCTAATCGTATTGAAATTTTGACAATACCTTTGGAATGAAGTTTAAAAGATCGGATAAATATTTAAGTCAATTGGATAAAATAAATGGCGAGGTAAATTTTGAATGCTCAAATTGAAGCTTAAATTCAGAGTAACTGCCATTATTTCTTGATTCAAGGAATCTGGAGTTATAAAAAAGTTATAAGATTTCTTTTATCAAATGTTATCATTCTAAAAACTTTACCAAAAACTGGATCTAACGGAGATTAGCTTCTTTTCTATGCATTATCAAAAATGTAGGGGCGATGACGGATATGTGCTGACTTACACAGAAATCTGTCAATTCTTGCTCGCTTGTAAATTGCACATGCGTTTACAGTCGTTGTATACATTAGCAGTTTGTCATTTATCAAGAGTGTATCGCTTTAGATATCTAACATGTCACTGGTCTTTCGTTGCGCAAATAAAGAATTTTTTTGAGTGGGCGGGGAGTGAATCATCAGCTTGTCGGTTGTTAACTTTCGTCAAAGCGCGAGGTACTCGCGTTGTTTTATTTTTACAATATTCGTGTTGTGAAATTATCTTGGAACGTAAGTGTTAATCTCACTGTTCGAGAGAGCAATACATTTTGGAAAAAGGTGAGGATTCCAATCAAATCATTTCCACATAGTGTAGAAATCTAATTAAATTATACGAGATCTGGAAAGACATCCGAAAAGATGCAAAGAAAAAACAAGATATCTTTAAACTCCGTAGACAAATGTTTACAAGTAAGTCTGGATTTGTAATTCCAAAGTGCTTGCCTTTGGATGTTCGAAATGCCAAAGAAGAACGTCTTCCTATTGCGATTCTATTCGGATATAAAGATCAAATTGGACAATTCCAGAGGAAAGGAGCAGGCACAAGGTGTTTCGACTTACCTTGAAGAGAAAGAGGAGTTCCTCTTTTGTGATACAACGTTTTCTAATACAGGTCGTATCAATGGTGCCTGTGTGCTTTTGAAACAAATTAAGCAGGGATTTGATAATTTTCGGTTGTCGCCATCACGTTTATAAATTTGTCATGAAAAGCGTTTTCGAAGCAAAAATTCACCAAATTATGGAGGTCTGTAAAGAAATTATAGAGGCTCACTGGAACGGTACCGAAATTGACGCATTGCTGGACTAATATCGACCTGAACTAAAAGAAGGAAGATAAGACATGACTATCGAGAGTTGGCTAAGCTTTCCATCTAAAGTGAAATTAGCAAATTCTTTGTCTAATTCCACTTTATTGTCTAAAAACATCTCCACTCAGCTCAACTAGAATTAAGAGCCTCAGCGGCGTAGGTGGTAGTGTTGTCGCTCATCACCAAGTCATTCCGCGTTCGATTCCCGATGGTGCTTGAAAATTTGTAGCTTTTCACATTAATGTCCCAGTTCATGTACTGTGTGTACTGAAAAGCAAACCTTCCTTTCTCTATCCAGCTCCCCCTAGTATCAATAACTCTTAACTATTACCACTTATACTAACCCCTCCACGTAGGTCAAGTTGTTGGTAAACCCAGCTAACCGGCCCACCTCCTAACAATGGCCTACCACCCAACTCGTAACTCCTATCGCTCCATGTAGATCGGTCGGAAGGGGGAGCACGGAAAAGAATTAAAAAATAAATTTTCAAAAGCTTAGAGGACCGTAGTTGCCTCTTAATTAATTTTGCCCCGACTGCTATAGTTTGAGAACATTTTCGTAGGACTTGCCATTGCAGAATTTGCACAAAGCAGAGCCTTTAAGACGGACCAACTTTAAAGCTCTGGGTTCAATAATATTGACCTTGACCATTATTATGAAGCAATTCATCTAGACATAGCGCATGGGATAATAATCTGCACAGTCAGCATAATTCTTCCATTCTGCGCGACACTTCTACGCAAAGAGTGGACGTCTACATTTTCAAGACATGAAATAACATATGAATATAAATGAATGTGAGAAGTTCACGGGAGGAGGGTTTACATTCCACCAATCTAATAAATTTCTGTCCGGCATCTGGACAGATTTATCAATTAAACAGGTTATGTGATCAATGAAACGTTAGACTGGGTTGACACTTGGTTACGAAATATCCAGTAGTGTGCTGTCACAGTGAGCTGAAGTGTACATGCTGAACATCTGCGAGGAACTGGAACGGTAATGCGACTTCACATCGACATGAGGCTAAATCAAACTATCCGAGGAAGTTCTAATGTGGAGAAACTTAGGTATACAACCCTTCATTGCAATTTGCTGGTAATATACTATCCATCAGTATTGGACTGTTATGCAGGACCCGAAAAATAGCCAGATGGCTCAAGAAGTGTTTGAAAAAATCGTTGAGAGTTATTGGGAAGGCAATATTAAACGAAGGGACAAAGTAGTAAACTTGGCACTGAGCAACTTCTTTCAAAGAGGAAAACAAGCGTGTTGAAATAGATCAATTCACATTTTTCTAGAGAACGTGCATCACAAAGTAATCAGATCAGGAGTTAAAAGAGCGTCTCAAATACTCAATGGCATTCTTTGCAACACAGGGAATTCGTAAAAGTTGTCGACCTACTACATTTTCACACCATTCCCCAAAAACGTAGGTTTGTGAGCCAGCACGTCTATAATGGCGTATGGTGGGTATCTCTCGCTCAAGGTTACCTGGGACTGTAGTTATTCCTTAATAGGAATAGTTGATGAATAAATCTCTTACATATTTCACAATTTTGGAAGAAATATTCCCTAGATTTCTAATGTTTAGCCAAGGGATACAGCCTTCAAGAGCACGAAGACGCTTGCGTCGGTATACAACTCTATCCTTCGGTGATATAATCCACTATCATCAAAGTTCTCCAAGAAAAGTTTCTGTCTAATAATCAGAGCAAACGACGCCTGATAGTCATGATCTCTACAGCGATTGAGAAAAACCATACAAGTCACACAGGGAGTAGGCTTTGACATTCAGGAATGTTCTATTCTAAAAGGTTGTACGTTCTGGGATTGGCGCGTTCACTGCATAGATTCACTTGTTCACTGCATATGTTCTGGAAAGTACTATGTTCTAGCATGTGTTATGTTTAAGTATTCATATTGGTCACAATATATTCGCTTGTTCTGGTAAATACTATGTTCTAGAATATGCTGTTTTTAGTATACCCATTGTTCACTATATAGGTTCACTTGTTTAGTTCGTAGCCATATTCTGGAATATACAAGAATGCACTAGAATTCACTTGCATGTTGTGGTATGTAGCGTGTCGCTACACAGGTAATCAACTTTCTGTTGATGAGCTTCTATTTTTATAATGGTCTTCTTGACATTGTCGCGTATCATGTAATCATCAAAAAGAAGAGACGATACCAACAGGTTTGAGATGGTGGTCCCAATGATCTAACATCTTGATTGATGCCAGACAATATTCTTTTCAATCTGATATTGTGAACCAAGGTATGTACAGGGTTGGGCAGGGAGGTATGGATGATTTGAACGGGGCGTCGTGCAAGGTGGGGATAACCTTGGCGGATAAAGAGTGGGGGTATCTGTTTGTTATGAGTTGCCATTTTAGTAGCAATGGAGACGTGGTCGATGGAGCATCGCGTGTTTGTGTACAACACCTTTATTGAAACGGGCCGTTCCGTCATTCAAACTCAGAGACGGTTCCGGAATCATTTCAACGTTGGTCGTCATGGTCGTGTTCCGAGGTTTGAAACAATAATGAAGTGGGTGAATAACTTTCAACGAACAGGTTCCTTGAGACCTGGAACTGCACGAGGTGGTGAACGAACGGTACGAACCCCGGAAAACATTGAAAGAGTGCGTCAAGCAGTTGAAGCAAGCCCTCGTCGTTCGGCTGTGCGACATGCTCGTGCTCTTCGCATGTCGAACCGATCAGTTCGCCGGATTTTACATTTGGACCTGCATTTTCATCCATTTAAGCTGATGGTTGTCCAACAATTGCAGCAAAACGACTACGGAAGACGATTCAGATTTGCAGAAACAATGGTGGAAAACATGACTGATGATATTGTTTTGATTATGAGTGACGAAGCCCATTTTCATTTGTCAGGAGTGGTAAACAAGCAGAACTTTAGGTATTGGGCTTCTGAAAATCCACGTCAACTCCATGAAAAACCTCTACACAGCGACAAATTGACTGTTTGGTGTGGCGTTAGTCGAAACTTCATCATTGGCCCTTACTTTTTCCAAGAAAACGGTCGAACCGTCACTGTCAATACAGATCGTTACCTAACGATGCTGCGTGAGTTTTTTCTGCCACAATTGAGAAGACGACGTATCAACCTCAACACAGTATGGTTTCAACAAGATGGGGCGACATGCCATACATCGAGAGCAGCTATGGAATTTTTGAGGCAGACCTTCCCTGGGCGCCTCATTTCGTTGCGTGGAGATGTGGAATGGCCTCCTCGGTCACCGGACCTGTCACCTTGTGACTATTTTTTATGGGGCTACCTAAAAGCACGTGTATACATAAACAAACCACGTACACTTGAAGCCCTGAGTGAAACAATAACACAAGAAATTCGAGCAGAACCACGTGCAATGCTTCAGAGGAGTATGGACAACTTCTCACAACGTCTACAGGAGTGTATGGACAAAAACGGAAAGCATTTAACAGATGTTATTTTTCGTACGTAATCAATGTTTCAATTTTTTCCTCTTTTATTTTTTGTAATGGCAACATCTAAGGTACACATTAAAAAAATAAATTTTGAGTTTCGTTTAAAAATGAGAGTGTAAGTGTTATTTCAAATCATCCATACCTCCCTGCCGAACCCTGTACATTGAAGGAATTTGTTTTGCTGACCATCGAATAGGGATTATTTCGACATTCGATGTTCTGTCGAGTTAGAATTCAGGTTCTTCATCAGTCTGACCTTCAACAGTGAGATTATTATGTACCTACTCCAGCCTGTGCTCGTACTCCCTTCTTGCTGAACAGGTTCACCAGCTGTATTTCGTCTACGTTGACGAACAGGAGGCTGCTCTGCTTCAATTTCTTTCTCGTTTTATTCCCTTTATTATTCTTCGATTTCACTCATATCCTCGTTCCCTTCTTCTCGCCAAGGATTAATTTCTTCTTCCGTTGAATCGTACCCATCCTCAATAGCTGAATCTTCTGAAATAATGTAGACCATCAACAAATGATAGTAGGTATGTTACTCCTGGAGAACTCACACCTTAAAAGTCACAAGAGGACTCGCGCATAATATTTTCCTCTTTATTGGCGGCGAGTAATGAATCGAAAACATATAGTGTAAATTTAATATTTATGATAATATACTCATATTTTAATCATTTGAATATTTAAATCAAGTTCAAAACAAAAATATTCAACCATATTTCAACACAAATCACGGGAATTTCAATTTACCAGTCTTGTGAGGCACTAAACAAAATTAGAAAGGGATCTAACATCAATTTTTTCAAATATTTTCAAAAGTCTATAATCTATAGTCTTCCAAGTATACATGAGATTGCACTCATCACACGATGCATACATAATATGAAATCTGCCACGAATTCCTTAATGATTGAAACAAACTGAAATTCGAAAATTTGATAAACAAAGCGATATGGAGTGACATGAAAACTCAACTGGAATTTTACTTACTGAGCACTTTGCAGTGTAAACGTGATATTTTAATCCATATACTAAAAACGTCTTTAGAAGAAAATAGGACTCAAAAGATCCTACTCGGAAATAAGACTGTTGTGTATTGTCTTTTTCATCCCAAAATATATACCAGCCTAGATATTAGCGACGCAGTGTATTGCTATTCACATACCTTGTGGAAATAGTAAGCCCGCGGTGGGTTCGATATTTTCATAAGTTGTGGAAATAAATTGGTCAAATAGTGGGTTCACTATTTTCACAAGTTGAGCGAATGTCCACTTCGTTTTTAAAATGGGAATGCCCATCGTTCAGGTTCGGCAACGTTGTAATAAATACTCCTTGCTAGTTGCAGTTGTACAGTTGTGCGCTTTGGTGCGCTTCTCGCGCTCGTTTATTTTCAATTATCTTGTTGAGTGTGAGATGAGGCTAATGTTTGTTGGGGCTTTGGACACTTTTATATGTGCAGTGGATGTGAAATAAGCTGAGTTCGTATTGTTTGTGAAGGATGAAATATTGGTTAAGAAATTCCTTTTGTCTTCCAAACAAATGCTCATGAATTAACTGGAGTGGTATTGATATTTTGATCAGAATTGATTTAGTAAATTATTAGGATGAATATTGTACAGTTATTCAATTTAATGTTAATATTTAGTTTTAATATTATATTTTTTGTAAAATTTTGTTTGGCCTACTAATTTTGAATGAAAAAATGGCTAACAAAAATCATGATGACAATAAAGTATTTTATTTTCTTTGACGCATTGTAGATTACATTTCTTTCAATAAATATCACATTTATTATGGTAGTTACAGGAATTTTGCTCAAAAGCGTATTTCTTATTGTTATAGAAAGTTGATCCTTTGGATATAGTATTTGACTTTGTAACAAATTATTAGAACTTGAATTGTATATTTTGTTTTACAAAAAAAAAAAAAAAAAAAAAAAAAAAAAAAAAAAAAAAAAAAAAATTAANTTTATTATTTACTTAATAATTCTTTTATCCAATTGTATTTAGTGCTGTTTCATAAATATTTATCTGTTTCAGTATGGTGGTTGGGAGTTGTTCATCCCAATGGACAGGACAACTCCTAACAATATTGTGATTATTCTTCAGAATACTTTTTGAGGTTTTCATTGACTTTACTATAGTGCAACTTGAGAAGATAAGAAATTAAATATTTTTTGTTTTGAAGCCAACATGCAACAACCTCCAGAATGTCTCTACAAATGTGAGGAATGTGGGAAAGGTTTTGTTGAGATAAGTCTTTTAATTAAACATTCAAGAACCCATGTAGGAGAAAGACCCTATGTATGTGTGGAATGTGGAGAAGCATTTACCGAGAGTAGTGAATTGCTGAAGCATACACTGGCAAAACAAGCTGCTCGCCCTTATAAATGTGGGTGTGGCAAATCGTTTGCCCGCCGAGGAACCTTGGTAGCTCATTCAAGAACTCACACTGGTGAAAGGCCTTATAAATGTGGATGTGGAAAAGCATTTTCCCGACGTGGGACATTAATTGCTCATTCAAGAACTCACACTGGTGAACGCCCTTATAAATGTCGGTGTGGGAAGACCTTCTCTCGTAGAGGTAGTTTGGTGACGCATGTCAGAACACACACTGGGGAGAGGCCGTATAAATGTGGATGTGGGAAGGCTTTCACTCGCAGGGGAACTCTGGTGACACATCTCAGAACACATACAGGTGAACGACCTTACAAATGCGGGTGTGGGAAAGCATTTGCGAGGCGGGGAACTTTAATAGCACACGCTAAAACACATTCTGGAGAAAATGTGTCACATCCAGGACAGAGTCTTTTCAAGTAGTTTTCTGTAATATTTATTGTTAATTCAGTTTCCTTGTATAGTTTATATTACATAGGTCTAACCAATATTGATTTCTTTCAAAATTAGATCTTAAACATATAAATGCATTTACATGATATAGTTACAAAGTTATCTAGTGCATTGCATTTTGCTAATGTTAACTACTTATCCCACCATAACTGGAATTTGCAAACCATGAAATACTACTAAGAGCATAAATCTATTTTATAAGGTATATGGAATGAATTTCATCGTGTACTGTGTTGCAATTTAATGCAGCAGTGAACAAGAACATTTATTTCAAAACCATTTCAATATTAATTGTGAAAAATTAATTGTTCATAAATTGATTTAGATGACATTTATTAAACAATATTTAATTCTTTGCAAGTTCTTAGACTGGATTATTTTACAATAATTCTTGTAATTTTAGCAGGTGTGCTTGATCAATCTTTTCCTTTATATTTTTTAATGAATAATTCTTTCTGTATACGAATGTACGTGAATGTTCAAGTGAGCATGAATTTCACTGAAGGTATTTGTGTTAGGAGTCACTTACAAACATATTATCTGGACTTAAATTAACATTGTAATAAGTTAATCCAGATTTCAGAGTAATTAATTTGAAGACTTTCAATGCAGAATGGAACAATGAAATACACTACTAATTTAATGTCTAGAAGGTTATAATTTCATACTCACAGGTCATAATCCCATAACTTTAAGAGATATTGGAGGACTTAAAATTTGTAAAGATGACCATTAAATTTGCTGTATTTTGCTACAGTTGTTAAATTATGAAACATAAATTTGGGTGTGGCTTTAGAGCTCGTCAACATCGAGGTCATTAGAGCCCAATGAAACATATATTTCTTCTATACCTTCTTATTAAGAAGATAATGTGGGAATTGAAACTAGCTGAAATAGTTACTTCTTACAAACTTCTGGTCTAGAACTCTCTTTTCTGGTTTTGTCAATCAATTCAGTTCAGAGCATTTTACAAAACTTGCACAATGTCTTATGTTTTCTTTTTGGTGAATTTAGGATGCTGTGCAGTGTACAACAAACAAAATTATTTGTTTTTGTTTTATTTAGAATTTTTCATGATTATCAAGTAAGGTTCATCATCCTCATTCTTAGCTTTTCTCTTAAGGGTGTCGGTAACAACTGTCTTACCTCATACTTGCCGACTTTGCTGGCAAAGCAAACTAATTACTCACAGGATACAGCACTCTTCTCAACAATTATTGTACAAAAAAGAATAATTGAAACAAGAAAAAGGATTTAATTTGAAGACTGGTAGATGGGTCTCTTGAGAAAATATTTATGATTTGCCAATGACATTTACTATGTTTTAAAGTTAGCACACAAATTATCTTATCCCATACTTTCCTTTCTACCCCATACCTCACCTTGTGATTGTTCTGCATCTGAAAATGATAATTGTCCTTTCTATTGGTACTGTGTGTAAGAAAATAAAATATTTATTATGAAAAAAATAAAATGAAAAATGAACATCTGGGATGTTCACTTCTATTTCTTCCTTAAGTTACATTTGAGCATGTCTTAAGAATCATATACATAGCCTTCTGTCATTATTTTCTGGCTCAATCTTAAAAAAAAAATGAAAATGTGTTATGAATTCCGAACAATCCGATAGAGGTGTGGAAGTTGTATTGTTATATTGCTCTTATTATACCAAATCAGAAATGTGAAAAGTCTTATTTTACAGTAAATTTGAAAGAAAAAAAAAAGATTTTGGATAACACCCTGGGAATTAATCTCAACCCTCTCTGGACTACTTTACCAAGCAGAAAGTGTACCTTTCCTCGAGCACTGGTTGAATCTCAATGTGCAATTAAGAAATGTGGCAAATAAATAACGAAAATGAAAAAAAAAAAGGACACTAGGGTTTGCCTTGAGTGACCAATGTACAGCTATTAAGAGTTTCGATGATATGTCAATACAACTGCTCTCATTGCAGCAATAGATTTTTTTTTTTTGTGGGGTTTTAGGGCTCGTCAACATCGAGGTCATTAGAGCCCTTAAAACTTGTACAGGTAGGGAAAATGCAGTTACACACTAGGGAGAGCAAACATGACTCTCCCCGCATGTGGGACTCGCCGAATGACTCAGCCATACCCACTAAAAACCCTCCTGAATTACAACTCAAAACTCAAATCCTAACATTTCTCACGACTGTACTAAAAACATTTAAAAAAAGAGGAAAATGAAAGACCCTAGCCTTTGCAGCAATAGATACATGGGGTATAATACATATACATCCTACACTAGAGGACACATGTTCATGGTCATAAAATTCAATTTTTTTTCTAGCAAACAGAATAATATATAATAAATAAATATTTAACATTTCAGGATACTCATATTGATATAGTAGTTGTGGCTGTGTATACTCAGTATTCATTAAATTTAAAACAGTTTTGTGCAAAGAACTATCCTTTCTTCAAGTATTGTGTTGCATTAATCTACCTAATGTGGTTACATGTATCATGGAATAACGATATTTCCTTGAGAAATTTTTCCTGTTGATTTCCAAGATGCATACATTTTTGATTTGCAATTTTTTAAAATATATGTAAAAATTCTTTACCTTGTTATGAAAATATTGTTTTAAATAGAATTATTTTGTTTTTGCAGAACTCGATTTCCTTTTCTCACAAATTCTACTTAAGTTTTGACAGACAGAATTAATTTTGGTCTCACATTCAAAATTTTTTTTCATTGTTTGAACTTTAAAAATTTCTTGTTTCTTGTCCACTTATTATGG
The DNA here is from genome assembly GCA_002313205.1 of Laupala kohalensis. Taxonomy (NCBI): domain Eukaryota; kingdom Metazoa; phylum Arthropoda; class Insecta; order Orthoptera; family Trigonidiidae; genus Laupala; species Laupala kohalensis. The sequence goes on from NNCF01126688.1 coordinate 36,797, forward strand.
GATCTGATTTCCACCAAGTCATCACTTTAACAATTAAAGTGTTTCACAGCCAATTCATCCAGGTTAGAAAATCTTTTAGTTTTATTCATTATATTGGATAACAAAATTGAAGTTTTCATTTAATGAAATTGAATCTCAAAAGACAAGTACATTTATCTGACTTTTGTAATTTGTAAATTTATGCTTCTTTTTCTTTTAACTGTTTATGCTGCATAAGTGGAAGTAATTCATACATTAAAAAAGTTGGGAAATCTGATTTATTACAAAGAACTATGATTTTTCAATAATTTTGTTTTTAATCTAGGTCATCACTTAATCATTACAGGTTCATTTGAAAAAGAATTAAAAAAAAGATAATTGTATATTAATTTGTGGAGCCACTTTTCAGAATTCGTTTCACGCAACAAGAAATCAACTACCCCCATTCATTTACATTGTTTTACATATTACTTAATCGATAACTAAATATTTCCATGGCTTTGGTGTTGTTAGTGTTAACATCCTTATAATTGCATTTCTTTGTCATGGATGCCCTACTAGTTTTCAGGAGAATACAAGAATGGCCCACAATACAGTAGAATTGGTATTATTTGAAAGTAACATAATATAAATGCAAATATGGGTCAAGAAGGAATTAATTTTTTTGTTTTCAAGGAGGGTAACCACTGGTGTTCTACTCTTCATATTTGATCCTGGTAGAATAATGTTGACCTTGTTTTTGAATTGGAGGAATACTGTATGAAAACTGAATAATCAATAATATTGAAACATTTTTCTGTAGAAAAACTTGAAATTAACTTTCGCCCTCATACTCTTGGATATATCCCCAAATAACTATCCTACTGCAGTATGCAGAAATGTATTCATGTATTTTTTAAATCACTTGTGTACTTCCATATTTATTTGTACCATGAGAACTTAGGATAAAAATTGTTCCACTTTTCAAGTTCACATGTCTACAGCAATATTACACAAGGAAAGTTGACACAAATGTACTCGTGCCAAAATAAATATTCTTGCTGAATGCTACATCATCAATTAAATCTACAGAAGACATATGAGTTATGTATGGTAATAGGATAAGTAACTTTCATTAACTAATTAATGAAAAAATTGAAGTGAAGATTGTTTTTGACAAAACTACAGTAATATTGTAGAACAAGAAAGATTTGAAAAGCTGCTGGTAAAAACAATATATTAGATAATACCATTGTAGTACATTCTCCACAACATCAGAATTTCCCTAGTGAACATAAGACCTTGCAGGATTACAGTGTCTTCTTGTGTGGCCAAGGGAAGGGCTAATACAGGTGACAATCAAAAACCTCTTCCTGTGGAGCAAGATATTCAATCAGTGTAAGGAGACTTATGAGTAAGGTGTCTGTAGCCTATCTGCAAAACATTTCATATCCATGTTATCTTCAGCTTCATTTCTTCTAGAAAATATGTCTTGTGAAAGTTACAGTGGGGTTACATTTTTCACTTTGTTCCATGAGGAGTTAACAACTTTATTAGGAGGAGTTATTAACTTTTAGATTAATATCCAAGCAAAGAACATAGTATAATGGTGTGAGTAGAATTTAAACGCAATGTGTAGGGTGCTCCATACCCAGAGTCTACACCACTCCCAAATTAAATAATTGAACTTTTTAAAATGCATTTTAAATTTTTTTTAATGACTTTCTCATTATCATTGTAATTATTAACACATTACATCTAGAATAAAAGATTTCACAGAAATCACACTTTAAAACTACTGAAATATCTCCTCCTATATATTTCTTTGTTGTTCAGCCTTTAAACTTTGTGGCTTACACCAATCATAACATAGTGACTAAAAATGTACATTGCAAATAACAAAACAATGGAAACAAGTTGATATGAAATTCACATCATAAAATTGGCACAATCAATGTATGTTTTTGCTAACTAAGTACTCGTAAATAAAATATTTTGAGTGAAAATACTTCAGTATTCAGGCATATCATCATCATCATCTCTCTTGATAGGGTTCCCTTGCAGCAAGGATATAATGAGGCTGCAAGAAAATTTCACACATTTATTAATGTGCACAATAGTTATATTAAAAACAGGGTGGGAAAACTACAATAATTTATGTAGTATTGTACAGGGAATTCCCCACCACAACAGATTTAACCACATTCCGTAACACACACACACATACATAAACAAACAATATATAAATGGAATGTAAAGCCAATAAAATATTAATTGTATAAGGAGAGCGATGAATGTGATGCTCTAGGAAAAATTGAATAATTTTTAAAAACTTAAGATATGACAGGATCAGTACACTGTTGGGTCCATCTGTTTCCTATCCCAGGACACTTACCAGTACAAATAGACAACAAAGAATATTAGGTAGTATCCCAAGTATATCATGCAGTCACGCATATGCTTCTTTAACTGCCCTCTGTTATGTATTTCTGTTGGATCATACACACCAGTGTTTCCAGTAGGAACAGTAAAGTGTCTGAAATAAAACGATAAACTGCATGATAAGAAATGTAAAAGATGACTCCAATGCATTTTAAGTAAAAAAAAAATAGTATTACAATTCACCCATGATGGTTCAGGTAGACATACACTTTACCCAATAAACACAGAAGAGATACTGTTACAGTAATATCACATTACAATGTTACTTACTCATAAGCAAGCCATAGTGTCATGGGTAAATTGATGAGCACAAGGATCCAATGTGCATGAATTAATAAGAGGAAAGTCAAAAATCCATGTGCCATAAATTTTGGGAGCACCCACTGCAAATACAAAATAGTACATTACAGGACTGACTAAAGTATTGAACATTGGAAAATGACAGCCTCGTAAATGAAGTAACTTACAGCATTTAATTTTGAACAACATTGTTGAGCGTTCAAATAATCACATTCAAGATCAGATAAGGTAATAACCTATATATAGTTAAGGATAGTAAATTAAATTATCATAAGAAAATTTTTAAAATTTCATTAACGAGAAAAAGGATACAAAATATATAAGAAGGCATAAAATTGCTGATGTGTCCAACAAAGCGAAGGTGAAAAGCAGTGAATCAGAAATCATGATAACAGTAGACTGGACGACTACACAAGAACTATCCAAATCAGCAATATCCTAGCATGAATTCCAACTAAAAAGCTTTCTTTCAGTCCGTTCAAGATATTTTTTTCTTCGATGCATTAATAGTATTTGAATTTACTTAAGCGTAATGCACTGATGCTTAGCGTACTTAACTCATCATTAAATCCCTAATATACTGTATTTGGAATATACAATATTAATAACTTATTGAAATTAACGTGAGAGTCTGTGTCATTCAAGGACCAAGATAAATATATTAGGCTACTGTTTTAAAGAACAAATTACGCTTCCCAAACATGACATAACCGCCGGCACATGACGCGCGATACGACACTACCAGGACGACCAGGACCTGACCAGGACACTACGCTAAAGCAACGCTACTCGGAAACTGCAGTAGTATGCAGAAATCAGAATATACAGCATTGGTAGCGCGGCAAATACAAAACTATAAATACGCCCTATCATTTGATATGTCGAATACTGTCGACGTTGTCCGAAAAGACGTGGCGAAGAAATCGAAAAGGCGGAGAGTCCGACTTCAGGTTAGCCCCATATCGATTGGTTGGATAATGAATCGAATTCCTAGAATAGTTTACAGGATTAACTTCCACCGCCGACTTCTTTCATAAACACTGCAGGCAACACAGACAGAGTACGTCTCTAGTGGTGTGGCCGATGCGTGTCCGGGTTTCAGATTAGCTGCGCATTTTTCTCGTCAAAAGCGAGCGAATTTCAAGTACCAAGATGCAATGGCAATGGGATTAGTAAATATCTTTAATAATTATGAAACAGTCTCTTTGTCTGCCAGCAAACCTGTTAGACTGCATAAAACTCGAGAACCACTCATCCTATTTTTGTGATTCTTTTTTTAATTCTTAGATATGTCCTCTGGCAAGGTTTACTTACATATTTTGTTACCTTAAGTATCACAAGTAATGACGATAGTAGACAATCAATCTTCGAGAAGAGATTTTTGGATACGTTGCTTAAACGGTACATGGGTGACTATAATGAATAGCAACATTGTCCGTCTCAAAGAGTTCTTAAAAAAGTCCGCGACGACACAAGTCTATCTCATAGACTTATATTTATTGATGGGTATATGTCCGTTGGCAAGAGGAAGAGTACAGAAAACGTTAGAACTCGTAGGAGGGGAAGACGGGGATCTTCACCACGACGAAGGAACGCTGAGTAGATGCTGCTTTGTTTGAGAAAAAGTCATAAAACTGAGGGGAATGGGAAGAGTTCAACAAAGACGAAGTTTATTTTGGTCAAAACGCGGGTGGCGAAAAGAAGTGGTACCGTACGCGATGGCGTCGTTATGTTCAACGGAAAGTTACAGAAATATATTTCGAAAGAATGGAGGTCAGCTTTAGAAAGAGACTGCGAGTTTAAAGGGACCACAATCGGCGGCGACCAGAAGGCAGGGGTGGGGGCAGCCTTACCCAGCGCCCGGGACCACAACAACACAATAAACCTGTCTCTTATACACATCTAGATGTGTATAAGAGACAGTCTGTTTCCTATCCCAGGACACTTACCAGTACAAATAGACAACAAAGAATATTAGGTAGNGCCGCCGTTGGAGAAACGAGATTTTAAAAAAAGAAACGTTTTGGTTGGTTTGGAGCTTCCATTCGTTATTGAAATTCGCCGAATCATACGAACTCTGCATGAAGTGGAAGTTTCACAAGATTGGCAGATACTAGTTACATGACATTCAAAATTTGTAACCACGTGAGGGGGCGTCTTAGGAGAGAGTGGGGTAATAGTTAATAAAAAGAGACGCAGAGACAGTGCAAGGACTGACTGACTTTTCTGCATCAGAAAACTGCAGACGAGACTTCGGAGCATTGTGAGTCACTTCGTATTTCACTTGACTTCACTTCGTATCGCACTTCGTTATTACTTCGTAGCTCAGCTCACATCACAGTTCATGACAGAGCATTTACGAAATCGCGAGTGAGACATCTCACAGTTCGGATTGAACTTAGCATTCAGATCTAGATGGTTTTCATATTTTCGAAATCACCTCGTGATCTCAGATGTAGCTGATTCTTACACTCAATCAGTCATATGGAACAGTGTGTTCTAATAAAGTTCATTAGGTGAACTTCGGTATCATCCGAGAACCAGTAAGATTTTAACGGTTCGTTTCGCAACAACTGGCGATAGGAAAGACTTTTCTCGTGTTGCGTGGAGTGAAGGAACTTCTTCAAAACATGACTGGAGCGAGGGCGGTGAACGCCGCGATTCCGACGATCGGGAAATCCCGACTGGCGCTGATAGTTTCTGGAACGGTGGGACTGGTCTAATGGTTGGTTACCAGACTATGAGGAAGGACGAGTGCGCAAGCTGAGGCAGTATTTAAAGGGCGCAGACTTCCGCACCCAATTGTTGGCACCGATCTGTTCATCGAGGTCAAGGTAATATGAATTGCTGGTTGCATCCAGTATTAGTTGTTAGCAGCGTCAAGAAGACCGAGTGCTCCGAGTTTAAATAATTAAGGTCTACGCTCAGAACTTTTGATATTATGTAAATTTTACGATGGCTTCAAGAAGACGAGTGAGTCTGTTAGTATTTGTTTAAAGTCATCGATTATTGTAACGGTTGTTAATTAACTGGTAATTACCAAGCTCTAGGATTTTTCTGGATATGTTATGTTACTTTTGGGGGTTATTTTGTGCAGTGTTTGGGGGTGTGAACATGATAGTTGTAAATACATTTGTAAATCTTAGGAATAAACAATTCAGTCAATTTGTTTTTATGATGCGTTTTCCTTGGGGGATTAGAAACCCTGTGTGTTGTTCTTACTTAGTTAAGAATACGAACCCATGTCTGTAAGTAAGGAGATCGAGCTAGCTAGGGTTTGTGGTAAGTGTGTGACCAGTACCCTATTTAGATATTCGGTAATTAAGAACCCGTTTTATAACTCTCTCTCTCTCTCTCTCTCTCT
>NNCF01126688.1:46386-79404 GCA_002313205.1 Laupala kohalensis
GTCAGAGTCAGTGGCGTAACTATCCTAGTCGGGACCCCCGGGCAAATTGTAGCTTGGGGCCCCTATAGGCTTCGGTCCCCTATTCACTTATAAGTGACCGCAGTTTCGGTATTTTAACATAGATAAGTTTAAATACAAAGCTTATGAATTTTTTAAGTAAAAAACAACAAATCTTTGTAACTGTTTAGTATTAATTTAATAATACTTACTTACCATACAGTTTTAAATGAGGTAATTGTACAAAATCCAATGATACCGTTACATTTTCATACAACGTACTTTCGTTTCAGCAAATGTTTTAACTAATTGATCTTATCTGCTTCTTAAATCATTTGTTACCTCATCTGCGATGGATAAAAAACTTAAACCACTTAATCTCTCCTGATTCATGGATTTTGACAAGTAATTTTTTATGACTTCAGTTTTGAAAATAATCGTTCTGCAGTCGCAGATGTAACTGGCAAAGTTAAAAATATCATGACAATTGTGGCCACATTCGAAAAACTGGCCGGAAACGTAAAATGATTAATCAGTATTAATGGAACTAACTCCCATACTTAGCTTATAAGATTCTGTGTGGAGCTCATCATCTGTGAATTTCAGAAGTTCTTGTGGATGAATAACACTGAAGGTGTTCACTATTTCATTTAGACTACGAAATCGTTCTTGAAGTTGAGTATTAATTATATCTAGACAACCAAAAACAACTCGATATCTACTTTAACAATTGACAAGTCTTTCATCCTGGCTCAATTCATCGTGATAACATTTGTTTTCTAACGCGCTTCTCAGTAAACATCAATCTAAAAAAATCATTTTTTTAAGTACTACAGCAATGGTGTGATGAAATACAAGATTAATTTATCTTTTACTAAAATCAATCAATTTTTTTACATTGTTGAAGAACTGGTGCAGTAGGTAGCTTTTGACTGCGGCTTTGAAGAGATTCAATTTAACAATATCTTTTATATATTTGGGGTGGGAATTATACATTTTTGTTTGTTTGTTGGGACTTTAGGGCTCGTCAACATCGAGTTCATTAGAGCCCATGGGAATTATACAGAACGATTTTAGAATTATATGATCATTTTTGGCAACGGGATTGACATACGTATGATGAATATTATGCCTATTGCGGGAATTGTGTTCGTGAAAAAGATGTTTCATGTGAAGCAAGGGTAACACTTTTGTAATTCGGTCTTAACAAATTGTTTCATAAATGTAAATACAGGGAAGTTATTTAAAAAGAATTGTTAAATTAAGAATTTTTTAACTAGGTATAGATTGCACCTATTTTCAAAACCGTAGCCTAAAATGTAACATTTTTATTCCATTTGTTTATTAACAAAACTGATAACTCTTTAATGTAAAATTTGCGACAGTTGATTCGCTAAAAATCATAATTTTTAATAAGCTTTTTAATTAAGTCTTGAAGATTGAAATTCCGGTTTCTTATTCATCCTGCGTTGTAAATTGACACCGCCACAAAGGGTTAAAGTTAATATTTTTTTAGTTTTTCGGGATAAATAATAGCTTTCAAACGATTTCAACAAGCGTTAAAATTATATACAATTTTTAAAAATTGCCATTTTTCGTGTTTTTTTGCAATAACGTTTTTGTTCATAAACCGATTTTAGAGTAACAAGTTTTTGTAGATAATTGTTTTTCCTGCAATTCTTGTGCGCACCATTTTTCTCTACGATGTATAGTTTTCCCGGTACATTGGAAGAACTGTTTTTCATTCTAATTGTTTAAATAAAACCATGACGCAACAAAAACTCACGAGATATGACGACTCTTCTAATGCGATCCACAAGTGTTTTTCGCGATAAAATCGCGGAATATATATATTTTTATTTTCCCGGACTAACAATCCTCTTTAAAAATTCAAGTTTGCATGCTCTGACCAGAATTGTTCCAGAAGTTAATGCGTTATCGTAAAGTATGTTTGCAAAATATATGCAACGGGAACTTTGTGAGCTAGCTACATTAACTAAGATTCGGAACGCGTAACTCAATTTGGAATTTAGATTATCAACGTTACAATTCCATTTGAGGTTGTCTTGAATATGGAGACCTAAGAATTTTGTTTTCGTAACAGTTTTCAACTGAATTCCGTTTAACAAAAGATAAATCTGAGATAAAGATTTTGTGATACTATTGTGAAATGACATAGCCACTGTTTTGTCAGTGTTGACAATGAGACAATTTGCATGATACCAAGCCAAAGGGGTATATCTTTCGAAGGGAAAAAGGTCGCGTCAGTGCTTGTCGAGACATGCTGTGACCCAAAAATACAAAAGGCTTATGACTTTAAAGAAGTACAAAAGAGCGTGGGGGTGTAAGGGAGTGCGCAGCGACCAGTGTTTGGGTATTTGCCACCAGATGTTCCAGGATCGAAATCTTTAAAGGGTCGTACGACGTAAACAAACCTTACGCCGTTGAGGTTAAAAACCGCCTCTTGCAAACCGCTCAAAGATGACGGCTGAGTGAAATGCCGTTAACAACCAGAAACTTTGAAAATGCAGCTCATGGGTTGGCCCTACGCGTACGGAATCAAGTCAAATTTCACCACTGACAAGTGACGTTGCGAAGAGGGGTTTTCGACTTCATTGGAAGAGTTACTCATGTGACTGTTTAAAATTTCAGATCATAGGTGGAGATGGCAGGCGACGTAGTGGGAGAAAAGTCATTTAAGGAACAGAAAAATCAAAATCGAGGGAAGAACAGGGAGCAGATAGCAGATAGTATTTTGTCGTTCGAGATCATATAGCATTTTTTTCGTTGGAGATTCACGCTTTATCAGAGAGAGCATTTTTTGACTATTTAATATTCGATCAGAGAGTATTTTTGTTCGTGCTTTTAGTCAGAAGCTCACATTGCCGTTGTTCGCTCAGATGCTCAAATACTGAGTTTATTTAGAGTCGTGCGGAGAGTTTTCGATAACAGTCACTCGATAATCTTTCTTGTTGAACTTTGAGCTGGAGGATGTTATAACGCTGAACATTGTGTTGTAACAACAACATTGTTAGACATCCCGTCTGAGTTGACATAAAGGATTCATGACCTCTTCATTCGGTCCGAAAGAACCGCGGCGGTCGTTCGGTTATGGAATGAGTACGGGGATCTCGCAAAACTACGAGGAAGCCATTTCGGGGAACGGGCCGGTTTTCCTGGAAGCGATGACTGCACCTGCTTGAGCGACAACCTGGGCCGCAGAGGACCTGCTGTAATGCCGTCTGGGAGTCGGCAATCCAATCATCATAACTTCTGATCGAACTGTCAGCTTACGAGGTATCACGTAAAGTTGATTGTATCCAACTGTAGATGATAGGCGCAGTGGCGAGAAGATAATGTTTCTGTGTACGCAATCAATGTTTTTTTTATCAATGCGATCATATTTTACGAACAAAATTTTTTAATTTCAATGTTATCTATAGGAAATAAAAGAAATTCTAAAAGAAAACAATATAACCGAAAAAGCTTAAACTGCGCTAAAAATGTTTCAGAATTCTGGGTGTTTTCCAATCCTGATTAATGTAGTTTGTACCCTAAGTATCTTATGGCATAGGTAAAACGAAAAAATATATGGATAAATTTGATAGATTTTGAAGATGGATGTAAAGAACTAAGTGCTGAACTGCTAATTTTTAAAGAACTCTCTCATCAAGAGTTCTCGGATGAAGGTTAATTTTTTTAATTACTCACTAAAATATTGATATGTATTTCATTTTTTAAAATGTTTTTCTTAATGTTATTTCACTATATTTAATATATTTGCTTATTTTGTTATCTTGTATATCTCGTAGAACTAAACACGCCTGCTTATGGTGAAATTCTCCATCACATTTAGAAATAATTTCATTAAAAATGTGAAATAATTTGTCGATTTCTCCCATGCAATATACATTCGCCCGGTCTAACTTCAGCTAATTAGGCGTCAGCCAACGTCAAGTGTGCATCAAAATGGCCGCCAGCGCAAGTTGTCAGAACCGTATAAGTCTATAGCCTTAGACAGGGTGACTCTTGAGCGCTAACGCGGTACTTCCGCTAACAATGGAAGAGCTATATCTGGGTTCGTTTGTTGCAGGCATTGTAAATATGGAATTGTTTCGAAAAGTAGTTGTAGAATGAACGCGCTAACTTCGTCTTTTCATGTGCCACCGGTTGACAACTCAAGCGACACAACAGTAAGGAATTAGCTCTGGAGCTATCTAAAGTCGTGCACGTAAATAAATATGGTTATTACTTATAGATATCGGAACCACTATGCCACAAATCTTTGGTGAATACCTAAATTTGTATTTACGAAGCTCATTCAACCAATATTGCAAAGACATCTTATATTTGACTGGACTTTAACTACTTCAAAGAAAGATTCTGAACATGAAGTAATACAATAATTGGAGGGGAAAGTAGGGTGTATCTATGAAGAGTTCCTTTTACTAAATCTACAACCACGCTTCGGGTGACCGGTATTCCATTGACTGCTTTCTATACAGCTAGTGGAGGAGACAGGAATTTAATCACATATCCCCACGATAAAAATTTGATAAAATTGTATCACTTTTTTGGATTTACCTGCATATTTTGTTTCTCGTGTGATTTTTGTTTTTCCGGCTCATTTATTTATTATTGATCTGAATAGTTGATGGATGTACATAAATGAGTACCTTTTTGCAAGTATACCCCATTTTCGTGTACAGGATTGTATATTTTCATTATTATGAGAATGTCATGTAATCTTATTATGAATAAATATAATTAAGAGCATGTATGTATTTTCTTTGTATACATTTCCTGTCAATTGTGTTCTGCTTTCATTTTCTGTTTCAAATGTGTAGTAAAATATTTCAGTTACACATTGTGTTAACTATTCACAAATGTTAATTTTTGCAGTGAAAGTATTTTTAGCTAAAAACAATGTGAAATGAGGAAGCATTAGATCGTGGGAGGGGATACAGTACCTAGAAGGGGAGGGACAGAGAATCGGGAACTGCCACGCGCCCTGGAGGCCGCTTTTAGAAGAGAGTAGTTTGTACAAAATTTTGTTTGAGCGCTGAAACCAGTAACGCGCCGTTACCACGCGAGAAGGCGGTCTGGTATGTAGTCTGTGGTTGCAACTAATGAAAGCGAACTATTTCCGCAATGAACGAAGAACGTAGATCCAATACTCGACCCCGCTATTCTAACGACCATGTAGTTTTGATACCTGCTACCCGCAGCGTGGTAGTCGATTTAGTTGATGGAACTCCCCCTAGATGGTGCCACCCTACTTTTCCTTCCTATTGTAATATTACTCGGCGTCGGCAGTTCACGCGAGGACACGAATCTTCAGCGCAATAGAACTACTTCCATGAAAATTCTCGCTCGGAGTAATGCACAGCTGATAGTTTTGTGCAGTTAGCAGCTGGCATAAAAACTTTCATCTGCTATTATTAGTTGTTATATATAGGTGAGCTGATATAACAAAAAGTAATATATTATTATAATATGAAATATTGTTAGTTAAGTTATGACAATATATTTTTATTGAATTGCAGAATATGTAGTTATTTCTCTGCGAAAAAATCAGGGATAGAAGAATCCGATTCAACTTGTCGGTTATTGTCTAAAATATAGAATGGATTCTTTTACTAAGTAACCGTTGGACTTTTGCCGTATCAGTTAATAAGTGAGCAATATTAGTAGATCATAACTTTTATCAAATCCTAGTGAAAGTGAAAATAAATAGTAATATGAGTGTTGAAATCAATGGCGCATTTATTTCTAACAAGGATTAAAATTTGATAAACCAAACACTTTGTGTGATGTTACCAAAATATTAAATTAATTAGAAGCAATGGATGATTTTAAAACTATTTAATGGAAAATACAAATTGAGAGTTAAACAAAGATGTATAAAACCTATATTTTTTCTTTATAATTAGATGTTACATGAATAATATTTATTATTCATTAAATCGCGTTAACAAATTGTGAATAAACTCTTACGAAAGCATCGCCGAATCCTGCAAGTTGTAAAAGAAATTTATGAAAACTACTTAAGTTACAATATTACTATTATTAAAATTTACTTAGTTGAATCAAATTTAAGTAAAGTACTCGTGCTATTGTATTTAAAAGCACATGGCCCTTTCCTATCGAGACAAATGAATTTGGAGTAGTTGCAATAACCATGGCTCAGAAGAATCATGTCCACGTTTTCCATATATATAGAAAAAGCTCCCCCGCTCCATGAATGTCATCTCCTGTGTATAGTCTCCTTGGTTCCAACTTACGTACCAAATTCAAACAGATCACCCAAATTACGGTTTTGGGGTGGCGAGGAATAGTAACCATAAAAACACATTGTCAGTAATGTGCATAGAAAGTGTATTCTATGTACAAGACATATTCAATAACATTTGAAAACATTCCGTAACATTGGAGAACATAGACAATGATATTACGCATGCATATGCAATAACACTGGGATAGAATTTATAACGTTGGAAAAAATAGGGAAACATAATGATACTGTAAAATTTGGACACGAACACTTCTTACTTGGCATTTTTTTACGATGTGAAAATGGCAACGTACTCGCAAACTCGCTCAAGCGATTTCCACTCTTCATGACTATAAATTATTTCCATGGCCTACTTGACCTTGCTTATTATCGAATTTCGCCATATACTTTGAAACTCTCGCCGATTTTTGGGAATGTCCGTGGTGCTGTGGTGAGAATTTGAACTATTAAAAAGTGTAGTACAATCCACAGATTTAGTCTGTGAGTATATCAGATGACCGCACATTACATCGAACCTGGAAACTGTTGACAAATCATTAGAGATGTCGTTATTGAGACCAGCACAATGGTGATCGGATTACAGAAGGCTTGCACACAAGAAGATTGATTAAATGACAACAGGAATTAATCAGCAGGAAGAGAGAAGCGTTTATGACTACAATAAACAAATAAGCAGATATTCAGGTACTCAAGAACTATGAAAGAGGCAGGAGTCAAACACACCTCGACATACGACGTATTAAAGATAACTGGTGGAAGCAAAAAACGTCCGAAGTCCAATTGTACGCGGATAGCAACAATAACCGCCTGTTTTTACTTCATCAAAAGAATATATGGATTGTGCCATCAGGATAAAGTATAATCCATTAGAGACAAAGTTGGATATCTTCCAAGGGATGATGAATCGGTGACAAAACGCTGGAAGGAATATTACTAGCAATTGTTTAACAAAAGCAACAATGTTGACTGCGAAGTACTGACACTCATCCCACAATTCATTGAGAAGCCTATCGTGAGTCTTCCATCGGAAGATCGGAAGTGATAGATGAGTCTTTAACCCAAATGAAGAATAACAAATCGTAAATATATTTAAACGTATAGGGGATGCGTCTTGTTGCAAAAACTACTGAGAAAATCATTGCTACCTGACACTGGAAAGATCACGGTAAGAGCTATGTCCAACAAACTGCTTGGATATATAGATAGATTGTTGATTTAACTCAGAGCGGGTTTAGACCGAACAGATCAACAACGGACATGATATTCTCTATTTGTCAACTTCAAGAATAAGCCATAGAACAAAATAGAAACATGTACGTAGCCTTTATAGACATCAAAAAAGCCGACTAGGTCGATAGAGATATGCTGTGGAAAATCTTGCCTCGTTTTGGTGTTCCCCAGAAGTTTATTGCTATATTTAAAGCATTATATTCTGATAATTAGAACAAGGTAATTAGAAAGGGGAAAACAACTAACTCTTTTCAGACACCAACAGGCATGAGGCAAGAGTGCGTGATTACACCCTTACTTTTCAACTCATACATGGCGACATTAACAATCATTGTAGATATGAAACTTACCCAAAGAGGCATCGGTATCAAATACCGTGACGATGGTGGCCTTTGTAACTTAACACACCTGAAATCGTCGATCGAAAACTCGAGTTCTGGGTATGTCACAGAACTTATTTTTGCGGATGATTGTGCATTGATTTGCCATTCTCCTGACAAGACATTCTGGATGTGTGTATGCATGGGCGTATAAGGCCCTTGATCTTCTCCTGAATGTTGACAACAACTTAAAATATCTAGGTAGTTGGGTTAACTCCCAAGGAAACATCGATGCAGAGATAAAACATAGCGTCAGCTGTACCGCGCATGCTTTTTAGAAGCTGCGTCAAAGAGTTTTTCACAACTACAGTCATACCAAAATACCAAAATTGCTGCCTACCGTGCTATTGTATTCCAAATATTGCTATATGGTTGTGAAACTTGGACCACTTATAACAGACATATTAGAACTCTAGAGAGAATGACGCAGAGACATCAGACACAAATAATGAAGATCCGATGGTTCCACCACATGTCCGACGCTGAAGTTTTAATGAAGACAAACTTATTGCTAGTGGAGGTCTTACACACCAGAGCACGTCTTAGATGGACTGGACATGTGGAAGAATGGGTGACAGCAACATCCCCAAATTCATTATGTATGGGGAGCTTGCAGAGTGAACGCGATCGCTGATCCATCCTGAATGGAAAGTGGTCGCCAAATATAAAGAAGCCTGAGGAAGCAAACGTTGGGCGGTTCCCCACTTGACCACTTTGAATGCCCTGACGGTGACCGTATGATCACCACCCGCATTGGACAAACGCGTGCATAGAAACAAATAGAAATAGATACATTGCACATACATTAAATACACAGTTACTTACACATGACGCTCCCCTCAGATGACGCTTCCCTCAGATGCTCGTCACCAAGTCATCCAACAATCTGGATCCTATCTAGACGCAGTTCCTCCGATCTTGGTAAAAATCACGATGGGTCTGGTGAATAAAGTCACAAAAAAATTGAGCCTTACTGGTACTCGTCATTCGTGGCCCTTAGTTGGTCGGAATGATATACATACATACATATATATCATATTGCCTTCAACCCGTATATGAAAGTCAGAACTAGGTAGTTCTAGTGACATCCCTATCCGTTGTATGGTGTGCGAATAAAGCTCTTCCGCGACGTTCAGTTTCCAACCACCATCCTAGCTAGGGCGCTACAGATATCCTCAAATTGTGAGCACGATTTTCTTGCCATTTATTTCCGTTATGGGAACATTTCCATCATACAAATACGATAGTAAGTAGTATGATTTAGTAGTATAAATATTTTTACCGCAACTGGGCGGCTCTAAACCAGCGGCAGAATATAAGAGAAAAAATGAAACATTAGATCAATACAAATGAGTGAAATTAATAATTGTGAAATATATTATTAAACTTTTATCAAAATATAAATATAAAACATAAGCTACTAAAGGATGGAAAACTAAACTGAAATTAAAAATTGTTAAATACACGAGAAAACTAATATTTAGTATTAGAAAATTAAAAATTAAACGAGTATAATATTCAAATATAAAAACATGAGATTACGAAACGAATGAAGTAGGTCGTGATTATTTTATGCTGTATAAGGATTCCTCCATGAATTTTGGTGAATTTCTTTGATGTTAGTGATGACAGAACTCGTTACACAGTTTCCGGCGATATTAACTCTCTCTGTCGAAGACGTACTATAAATATTAGAAAAGTAGTTAGAGGAACTCTCCCTACGCGTCACTACAGGTAAAGCGACACCTGTGCCCCTCAATGTGGAGTCGCGCAACTGCCCGAGTTTCACCTCCTGTTCATCTCTGCATGATTCTGAACGTCTAAGTCGACAAGAGTTTGATATTCCATGTAAAATTACAGGACCTCTACAAACTAGATCTACCAATTTTTGGGAGATCTTAAAAATTAACGTAAAGTTATCGTCGGGGTCGGTTCAAAAACATTATTTGGCAGTTGCGACGTCTGCTACTGGCACCCTTCCTTCATAACCTCTCCCTTTCCCCTACCACTCCCTGCACCAACAACTCAAAATGAATAAATATATTATATTAATGAAATAACAAGAGAAAAAAAGCACAATTTGTTTCACAAATGTTATATTAACTGTATCCACAATGATGTTGAAGGAATTATGGTTTTGCGCAGAAGTAATTGGTTTAAACAAAATTAGGCTGTGTTAATAAAAAAAAGAAAAATAATAAACGGGAAAATATCAGACTACCGTTTTTCTTACTTTCAACTTATCAAAACCTTATAAAATTGAATTGCTACCAATAGTGATTAGCATGTCATTTTATATGGTCAACGTCGCCAATCCACAAAGACGCTCCTATAAAATGATAGACCGTAGGAAATTCTTAATAATTTAATCCTGTAAAACTCCGTTCTTCAATACCCTCTGATATCGGCAATCATCAAATAGTGCAGAATTGCTCTGTGCGGCAGAAGTCGCAAAAATGCTCACAACAGCGATGGTCGTGAGCTTTAAAGTGAAAGAAACATTGTGTTCGCAGACTATCATCCGCAACCGTCAATTGATGTCTTAAAATAACCCACAGATAATTACATACTGCAAATTTTATTTTGATGAAGATAACTCCGACGACGCCCCTCCCCCCTCTGATACCGGCGAACCCTTGCGGTCGTATTTGTTACACGGGTCTCGGAGCGACACTGGATGTTGTACATCTTCGGCGCAGTTCCTGTCCAATTACTGGGCGTACCACCATTTGGTAACAATAAAAAAAGGAAAAAAATTATGACATTTAGAGATCAGTGCTATTCTCATAAAACACAGATGCCATAAAAACCGACGAAGTTGATTATTTATGTCAAGAGGCGGATACTATTCTTACAAAGTAATGCTTACAAAGTGCCACCAATTCCAAAATTTTGGAATAGATCTCTGTACTAATGTTTGAATAATTTTGCTGGCAAAATATGCATTACGTTTTACAATCAGAAATTTGTAACGTTGAACCATATGTAATTGTAATTATTTTTTTCTAAAAAAACTGGGGACGATACGAAAAATCCAACATGTACGCTTCAAAGAGTGTGACGTGTTGTTTTTTTTGGTTGGGGCTTTAGGGCTCGTCAACATCGAGGTCATTAGAGCCCATGTGACATGTGTTTACGAATTGTGTCATCATATGGTGTTCTTGCACAATGATGTCGGTCTCAGGGTGCACGTAAGTTCGGTTGGTGAATGACAGCGTTCAAGAATGGAGGTCACGAAGCTAGAGTAACGCTCGTACATTAAAATAGCAGCTCTCCGCGGCAGAAATGCACGGTAATGCCGTACAGAGTTAAGAGAAGAAATAGCTGTGCTTTCCAAATCCCTATCGACCTGTGGCGAATAATAAGGCAGAATATTAATTACCGATCTGCTTCGCGAAGGACGTCCAGTGTCCATAGACAGAGATGTACGGATTATTGTGACCTAACGCAGCCGTTCTAATAAAGGAAAAGTAAATTTTACTTCGAGAGAACGCAAAGAATAGTGAAAACGGCTACTAATAAACACAGAATAACTCATGTGCGAAGTAACTGGGAAGTAGTTACCATGACAACCGCTAAACCACGCAGACCCCAGGTTTAAGCTCGAAGTTAAGTCGAAGCAGTAGTATGTGGGTCGAAGTAAACAGGACAATAACAACGTAACCTCAAATTGTGGAGTGGTTTTGGACGACATATTTCATTTGCACTATTTTTAAACTGATGAATCTTCAATTCCTTGCATGTAGATCGTGTTTTTTAGTCTCCAAGCGTAATGCTGTTGAAAATGATTATTTCTAGAGTGATTTCACATTTTGTCGAATAAGAGTTTTAGTAAAGGTGTTCATACAATCATGTGAATAAATCTTAATTTTATTATATTGTTCTGCAATATTCGAATTTGGGATGTAGTTCCGTATTATAACCTGTAAGTTGGATAATTAAAATATCAAACAATCTATATAATTTAAATGTCATGAGATAATTGCTTTCGTATATTCTTGAGATATCTAATAATCAGTTGTATTTACGTCAAACAATGACAATCTTCCATTTTTCTTTATATTATCTTTTTATTTATCTTTATTACGCATAATGCATTTCTCCAAATAATTCACATTACGCTATGAAAATTTTTGTATGAAAGATGAACTATGTACACGTTAAATAAATCATTAAAAACTTACGACTTTTTATGGACGAATAATATTTATATTTTCTGTGAAGAGCTCACTTATTCGTCCATAAAAGGTCATAAGATTTTAATTAATTATTTAATTAGATTATATAATGGACGTTGATTGTATATTATACGATCTGATATATCAGCGATATCACCACAGATTACACATCACTCACGTTACGAGACGTTCAGAACTTTCTTGGAATACTGCATTTCTCGATCAAAAAGGCAAAGAACTTACAAGATGCAACGTTGCCAAGCGTTTATCCTCAATACTCTAGCATTACTCCACGACTTGTTGCGCCAGACTTAAAACGCCATTATTAGTAAAATTTTATTCCTTGTTTACACCACTGTTACGCTAGAGGTAGCTACTCTCGGAGTAAACCTGTCCAAAGATACGCCGAGCTTTTATTAGTTCGGCTGACAGTGTTTAAGTGTGGACACGCTGGACTGTAGAAGAATTGCAAGAGCATACAAGAATATAAGCAGAAACAGTGATTCATATTTTACAGTCGAACATGCGGAGAGTGGGTGTCGGGTACAAAGTGCGTGTCGCATCACTCGACTGAGGTACTTGCTACGAGTAATACAGCAACCATTGAGAGAGGTTTTAGCGAGGACAAGACATGTTGAATCGCATCATTAAAAAAAAGATTGTATTACCTTCAAAACAGGCGACAACTAACGCAATCTCAACTATATTATATGATTTATGCAGCGTTTCCTTATAACAAATTTATAACTCCTACACTTATAAGTCTGAGAATAGGAAATTGATTTCAACATTTAAAAATAAAAGAAATAATTTGATGGCGAAAGGGAAAGTTAAGAAAGGTCACATGAATACTAACAACGTAGTATACAAAATAAAATGTAAAGATTGTAATGCTAGTTACATAGGTCACACAATAAAATAAAAAATAATAACCCTCTTTAAAAACAAGCTTTTATTTAAGCGATGTACTAAAGCGAATAAAGTAAGTTAATGTTTTCATTAAAGTAGTGCAATGTCAAATGCTAATACCTCCATACATATTTCACATTAGTAGATCCTCATAAAAATAAACGCACATACTATCCTTATCGCTGAAAATGATTTAATATTTTATGTTGAGTTATTTGTTTTCAAAAAGCTCGTCGCGAAAAATGTTCATAAAAGTGAATACCAATTAATTTTCATTGGACAGTGACAAATATTTGCCGAAGTACGTATTTTAATTACAATTCGCGCAACAAGCTTTTTGAAAACAAATAATTCAACATAAAATATTAAATAATTTTTAGCGATAAAGATAGTAAGTACGTTTATTTTTATGAGGATCTACTATTGTGAAATATGTATGGATGCATTAGCATTTGACATTGCATTACTTTAATGAAAACATTAACTTATTTTATTCGCTTTAGTACATCGCTTAAATAAAAGCTTGTATTTAAAAAGGTTTTTATTTATTATTTTATGTTTAGTATTAAATTTGTTTATTTATTTGTCATAATAATTAATCTTGCTTGTTCATTTGTAGTACTCAAAATACCTTTTAAACACAAACTTGTATTAATTTAAATAAATAACAGTTGTTATAGCATCCGTGAGATACAACTTCCGATATGATAAACACTTTTTGAGAAAATATCTTAATGATAAGTTAAAACAAAAAGTGTAGGTTATGCAAAGCGTTATACTTACTTATATGAGAGAGACGGATTGTATTTCAGGGAAGCTTCCCGGAAATAATTCGTCGCCAGTTAACTCGCAATAAAATCGTTATTAAAAAAACTTTTTAAATGTATATCTCGGAATATATTTATACCTTTTTATTTCGGAATAAAATTTTATTTGAAATAGACATAATATAGCATTGTCAGAGGGTTTATATAAGTGTGCCAAATGTCAGTTCAATCGGTTGAGAGGAAGTGGTTTAAAATTCAGTAGCAAGATTTGATTCAAACATATGAACTAACAAGTGCAGTTAAATAAAAGCTTGTAAAAAAAGAGTTAAAAACTAGAATCCATGTGCACAAACGTCAGTTGAACAAAATGTAGTTACCTCACATTGTATTAATAATGATCACTTGATGGATTGGGAAAATACATAAATTTTGGACAATGAAATTATTACACCTGACGACGATGTAAATCTACGTCGAAACGTAGTGAGCTCTTCACGGAAAATAAAAATATTATTCGTCCATAAGAGGTCGTAAGTTTGTAATTATTTATTTAATTAGATTATATAATGGACGTTAATGGTAGTGTAATAAAACAATGTTCGTAAGCACATGCCTGTGTTCTGTCTCTTTCCTACCAGAGTCCTGTATTCAGATTTTATCTTAAGGCACTATTCGTAAGCACATGCCACACATATTGAAACGTATTAGATTCCTCGTGCTGTCCCCTGTTTATGAGGAAAAAATAGTTGCCAAGGCTTATGGGTCATCCCTCATATGTATGTGTGTATGTGTTTGTGAGTGTATTCGGCCAATAAATAATGAACAATTTATTAAAAGATTCAAAGCTTCGACTCAGCTATAGTCCTACCAATTAGAATCGCTTATTAAAACATTTTACAAACAATTTCCGTCAGTTCCATGTGACCTAATGCAATTGATTGTGTCGAACAACGCCCAGAAAATTGCGATTGGTTGATGGGTGACTATTTAAAACGAAAAAGGTTTGTTGGGAACCAAATACCTCAGGATGTTCACATAATATTGCATTTGAAAACAATGAAAATGACGACAGTGTCTCAGAATTCGATTAAAATCTAACAACTACTTATTAATCTAATACTGAATAACGTTTCCTATTTATACAATAACATTTTTCTTTACTATAATAATGTTATTATTTTTATGGTTTCCTACAAAATTCAGTTTCTCTGTTGTCTTTATAAAATAGTGGGACCATTCATAGTGTTTTGTCACATGAAGAAATTCAGAAACTGAATTTTGCACCGAGGCGAATGACGTAGCAAGGAGTATTACGAAAATCGACGTTCGAGTTTCCTGGTGGGAGTCGTTGTGATAGCTACATTGTCACATTTTCTAGCGGAACGCAAACATCAAGCTTTCTGAGACGGAGAAGCTAACGTCGCAAAGTGACTTATGTACTTCCTGAGCAGAGAAACTTGTAAAAGCTACTTTGTGAAGGTAGTCTGTAGCACGTAATTTAGAATATGTTCAACATTTTCTAGGCTCTAAAAGAGACATTTTTATTTATATTTGCATTTTATCTCGGTTTTCATTTATATTTACATTATATTTTCAATTCCATTTGCCATTGTCCATTGGCCTACAATGTCGGTCATCGATCATCAGTACGACCAGCTACATCGTAATAGTATGATCATATTATTCTGCGCTCAAGATAATATTGATTCCAGGAAGGAGTTGCATATTTGAGCTGTGCTTTAAGACGGTTTCATCCATCTGTTCCGTTTGTTAACATCCGGACGAGACTTCCCGGGACAATTTCACGGTAAGAAGTATATCTGCATTTACGTCGCGTAAGACAAGGTGTCGAGGGTCAATTGTCGGTGATCGCACGCGGCTGATCGGCTCACGTTCAAGCGCAGTTAGAATCAAATGAAGCGCTCTTCTAGACACAAGTACAGTAATAATTTGTAACATCGAAAAGCTTTTAGTCCAAGAGGTAGTAGCGTGGAAAGAATAAACCTCTTATCAACTACTAAAGTTGAAATGAGAAATTAAAACATAGAAAGTTGTTTGTTGTATAGATTAAACTTGAACTATTCTAAATAAGATTACTTACAATTCAGGATCATATTTGACAAATGTGAATGTAAAAAGTTATTTTTAAAAGAGTACGATATGTATTTTGTATGTTATGATTATGTATTTTCAGAGTTCGTATGATTTGTATTTTGTGAGATTAATGAATTTCAGCAGGGTAAAAGTGTTATGTCAACTTATTATGAAACTTCTGTAAATATTTGAGTCAAGGCTTTTGTGTTTAATTTTGTACAGTCAACATGTTTGGAAAGCCTGTTTCAGATACCATATTTGTTTTGTGATGTAATTTTGATGTGCAATATATTTTTACGTATTTTTGGGTTAGAGCTCATGGTCAGGCAGGGAATAATTTACGAGAGAGTTATTTCCTACCAGAGTCAAATAAAAAACCCTTTGTAAAACAAGTTTTTATATAAAGAAAAACAGTAATAAGAAAGAAAAAATAATTTTCAGTGAAAGTGAAAATTAAAAAAATAACTACAAAACACTCCCTTCCTTGGTCTCTCATCATAGGTGCAAGTACATAGAAGTTTCATGATTGTACATATTTTTAAAATATGAAATATAAATATTTAAAAGTTTGAGGCCTTTCTTCATAAAATTTAAAGTAGTATTAGTACTAGCGACGCTTGCCCTTCCCTGGCTACGGTGTCTGCGTGATCGCTCGTCACCAAGTCATCCCGGGTTCAATTCCCAGATGAGACAAGATAAAATGTGTAGCTTTCCATTTCCATGTCTCACTTTAAATAGCTGTGATGTATGAAAAGTTCACTCTCTACGACTAACAACCGCAGTTGTAATACTCGGATACAGCAATCTGGATCCTATCTAGACGCTGTTCCTCCGATCTCGGTAAAATTTATGATCTAGTGAGTAAACTCACACAAAAACTGACCCTTACTGACACTCATCATTCGTGGTCGTTAGCTGACCGAAACGAGATACATACATACATACGACGCTTGACGCCTCAAGTTGAAGGGTTTTCGTTGCTATTATCGCAGTGTCGACAGAAACGCCTTCATTAGTCACCTCGTGAAGGTAGCGTCGGATTACTCTTCTCATTCCTCTTATAGCTGATCGTCACTTCAACATTATCTTACCCTTAGCCTACGCGCATGCGCGAACCCAGAAGTCGACTTCTGCTGCAATAATGAGTCAATTGTTTTTCTTTGTGAATAGAAAACCCCGTATGTGAAGCGCTTTTGGGCATTTAAATCCAACGTTGGTCTGTCTCAAATTTCTACAATAAAATACTTTCACAAGTCCCTAATAAATACTTGAAAGATATAAGTCGTGTAGAAACATCGTTTTATTTGAATATGATTAATACGTCACAAATGAATAGTTCTCATAATTAACTGAAATAACTTTGAATCACTAATCAATTATCTGAATACACAACGATTAATCAATAAATAATAATTACCCAATACAATTAATCAATGACCAATGGAAAGAAATATTTTCAACAGCTGCTCATCCCCACTGCTACTCTTCGGAGCGAACGTCAATATAGTATTCGTGGCTGAATCACTGCTCTGACGGCCTTTCAATAATTGGCGCTGAATGGAGAAGCGCTGGTTGGGGATAAAAGGAAGGAAGACGAGTGGAAGGTGACTGTGAACACAAACTTCTTTTGTACGTAAAAACTGAATGCTATTTTAATCTGATGCAATATTACGCAATTCTTGAAAATTTGGTACCAATATGATACTCAAGATGAAATACAACTTAGCGCTTCATACCTCAGACATATACTAATTCATTAAAATCTAGGCAACTTTCTACAACTAGGTATCAACTACTACATCTAAATCCATTAATCTTACTTGGAACAAGGTCAGGAGATAATAGAGAATAAAACACCGAACTTAGAGACTAATGTTCCGAAACTATTCTTTTTCAGAGATCCATTGCCTAAGTCGTTGTAAGAGAGGAATGGGTGGTCTAAACCACATCATCCCTCAATAGGCAACTAACAATCAGAAGTGCGCTAACGGAGCAGAACCTAAGAAATGTGCCTTCGGGACGTCTTAACAGCCTGTCGAGAGAATGAGCCCGAGATACTAGTGGTATTTTGGACCCTTTTTATGTTGAAGTCAAATCCCAACGTTGCATGTCATAAATGAATACAAAGACAGTCGCATTTATGCAATCTTCATTGTCTGGTACTTCCGCAAACAACCTCGTAAAAGAAGTTTGTTTCTCTTCAAGGTGTCCTAATCGTAACTTAAACGGAGGTGCCAGATCCTCAATCTGTTTTAGTATGACGTCCGTCCGTCTGTCCGTCCGTTCTGGTCAAAAGGATGGGTCAAATTCATTCATATTTCGTTTTGAGAGTGGAATCTATTTAGTGAACAAGGTCTGTCCGGTAAGTAGGCAAATATATTTTTTAGACAAATTTATGCAAGATGAAAGTACAAACTTTTAAAACTCTTGAAAATAGTTCCCTAGGGCATCTACACACCCTTTCCAGCTACTCTGTCATGCACGGTACGCGTCGTGGAAGGCGTGTTCAGGATCCTCGTCAACGGTCTTCGTCACAGCGGATTGATTCTTTTCAATCGTCCCAAAACGGTATTTTTTTCAGGCGCTTTTGATCCTGGGGAACAATTACCAAACTCACAAGCGTACCAGTCACAATCGCATAGACAATGAACTCAAAAATGGGGAGACGGGTAATCATATCATGTAAAGACTATCAAAATGTTATCAATATACTTTTTAATTTATATTCTCATTTGTTTTCTCAAGGAATTCAGTACCATTCCATAGTAAAAAGCATAAGGAACACAGGAAAGTCGGTTCTCTATCTCTTACTTCTGCATTTTACCTGGATGCCAGGTATAAGCAGGTAACTTCGTACTATAAATTTACACTCATCTGTTTCCTCATATATATATAATTTCATTTCGAATACTGATACAAAGTTACCTAAGCAAAATCAGACAAGACTCATGGTTGTCGCGCTTTAAAATACGAATATTTGATCATACGAACGCCACACTGGGACAGAGTGACCTCAAAGAGGGAAAAATGTAACTGTCGCTGCATTGTCACTTCCATCTTTACAAATGTACATTTTGAGAAGAGAAATGGACAATGATTACCTTCTAATCCATTAGAGAGCCTTCGGAGTGCTCGTTTACGAGTTTTCCTCCAATATAGGAGAGAATTGGAAAATCATTACTTATTTGAAATGACACATGAAAGGTCGAGAAACTGTGTTGTTTATTAATTTCAACGTAGAAAACTTTGATGATGGACTTAATTTATTATAAAGTAGAATTTATATCATCTTACAAATTTATTCGAAATTATCATCATTTTCTCCTATGAGATTTGCGTCATAAATAAGGTTTTTGTTTCGGGCGAAAGATCTGAGCTTTTCTTGATCTGAAATTCTTGGCCGTCAGAGACTAGTGATGAAAGGATGGGGTGGTACAAGTGCATGTTGAAATATATCAGTACTAGCATTACTACGATAACATTTCCTCTCTGTACGCCCAGTTATGTTCGTACGTTGCGCCTACTCTTCTTCCGAGAGCATACCGTTTGGGAGGAGAGTTGATTTCATACCTTCAGCTCCGTGAAGTAATATTTTGTGAACACATCATGATAGGAAAATTTTCTACCAATGATCTTACTATGTCAAGTTAATATTTTCTATAAGTTAGTATATAAGCCTTCTATATGTAGTAATCTTCTATAAGTTAATATATATATTGCTTGACAATGGCCATTGTATGGTTCCCTTTTTCTAGAAATTTTGCCCAGAATCCAAAATAAAACTAATTTTTCATCTTTTACATGCACGGTAAAAAATAGATGACTAACAAATATCCAGTACGCGAATCATTCCAAAAGGGAATGGTATGAATGTTTGTGTGAGCTAAAGATGTCTCTGGGTCAAGACGTTTTGGAACGAAGAATAGCTAGCCGCCTTCCGATATTTTACAGGCTATAGATTTCTAAAGCTGATACCTCCCTCGGCTTGGTACATCTGCACTACGAATGGTTTTGAACTCTCTTGATATGGTACACGAGGTAAATAAATGAGATAATAATTCGGCTGACAGATATTATTTTCCAGCTACTATACCAAACTTTGAACCGCGTGTGATAAAAAGTTCCAAATATAATTTAATAAAAAGAGTACATAATATGAATATCAAAAATAAAAAACAATTCAGAACTTATGCATCAACAACTACTCAAAATGCGAAATATGAATGAAATTGACTCATCTGTTTAGCTAGTATCGGAGCGCAGAGATGGACAGACAAACGGGCGTCGAACTAAGAAAGAAACTTTCGGTATCAGGGACACTAGAACTGAATATTTCCGTCAAAATCTCGCAATTTTGTTCTCGGTTACAAAACTGTCTCTTGACCACGTATACAAGGAAGTGAAAATAATGTTCATCCATTTTACTGGTAAAATATACATTTAAATGAGATTAAAATTCATAATTTGGTTTTCAATTATATTTTATCAGAAAAACATTAGGAGCAAAGTAGAATAGTTTGAATTTTTAAATTTCAAAGAGCCACACTCAGATTCCATATATATTCAGATTCATATGCGCGAAACTGAGATTTCGAGGTTTCTTAAGTTTTATCCGATTTTTTCACTGGATAAGCCCCTCAGATACACGTGCCCTACTTCACTNTTAGCAGATTTGTCACTCGATTTTAAGAAAATTATGCCAGGAAAAATCCTCAAGAAAAATGTTGCATGATTTGTAACAAGTGTAGGTGAGCGTGACTGCAAATATTCGAATATTCGTGAACGAAATTTATTTTAAAGAATCCAATATCAACATACAATTGGATAAGCGACAGGCTTCCTTTCACATCTGTTCTTATCTCCAACCGCATGTAATGACGCTTGTCGCTTTCTCAGACAACGGCTCACAAGATTCACTACCGTTGCACGTCACTTACGATATTTTGATTATTACATTATTCTTAGATTTATAAATTTGTTATTGGCGAAGTTCAATCCACTTGTCATATCAAACAGTTTAAGACTCACGAGAAACGCAAAAACTATTGTCAATACAGCAAACGTTGATTAATTCCTCACAAACCCGATAAAACACTGTAACAAAAACACGCAGGCTCCCGATCGCGATTCACGGGGGAAAAGACCAGATACAAAATCTTGATCACTCACGATAAACAAATACACTGGAGGGAAAGCAACGAATCTTCAGTGCAGTGCTGATTTCTAGATCGGCCCTCTGTTGTGTAATCTTACCATTGCAAGATATTGGCAGGTATCTATTGTCGCTTCTTTGCTCCCGAGAAGGCAATGAGTTCTCCAGTCTTTTGATAGACACGAGGAGACCACCAGACCCGTATCTCACGCTCGCGTCTGCTTATTCAGCAGTCTAGATCTCTGCACGGCATGACTTTTTATAATTGATTCATCAGCGTCGAAAAAATTGAAATTATTTATCATGTTAAAATGTTCGTAAAGTTTAAGAATTAGTAATACATTGTTATGATTTTTATTTTAATATACATGATTTTTAAAAATATTTTGTTGTTTAACTAATTAATATTATAAATTTCCAAAAAACCTCCATTTTTTGAAAGCCCCCAAAATTTTTAATGACGCACTTTGTGTTAGGACCCGCCGCCTTGTGGGCACCCCTGCATATACTGTCAAACTTCACGCGAAATGAACTCCTGACTGATATGTACATCATAGTCAAAATTGCTAAGTCCACGACGTCGGAAATACAGTGAGAATCAATGTGGCCAATTTGGGCAATATTAATATTATCAGAGAAAAGAAGAGCGGTTTGCTCATCCCCAAATGATTAAATATGCTTGTATTGTGCTCAAACACTCAAAAGAAGAACGTTAATTTTTCTATTTCTGTCCCAGTTTTACCTCACTCTGTCCCAGTGTAGAACGGTGCACCACGGCATGGCCTCATAATTGTAGGAAGCCAAGACCACCGTGAAGTACTCCAGTCCTGTAAAATCGTCGTAAAAATTGGGGTTTTCTTGCTTGAATTCAATAGTTGCCGAAATATGTCTATTAAAAATTTCGAAATATTTCCAAAGTAAGTATATTTTAAAGGTTTTCGCCAATTTTGACGATAAAAAACATATTTATTGACAAAAATAACTATACGTTTTTAAAGTAGACTAAATTTTCAAAAATGTAAGACAAAAGTCATCTCTGGAGGCGAAATATTTAGATGCAGCTGTTCAAAGTTGATGAGGTATACACGTATTCTGTGTTAAACTATGCTAAAACTTCCTATCTGGTTTTCTCATAACTCTCCATTTTCAAAGGTAGATTTTATTACATAATTAATTAATGGGTTTCTTGGGAGTGAAGCCGTGAACTGCCACAACGCTCTGCACATTGGAAAAAAATCTCAAAGTTGATTGGTAACAACTTCGAACAGGGGAAATTCGTTTCCAGCAATACAGTGAAGACGCCTTCGTGTATCTGCTCTGTTTCAGCTGGTGAGAGAAAAGTGATTGTGAACCCTCTCACACTCACTGTTCCACAGACTATTCACCCTAAAACAATCTGATGACTTGAAAGAAATTTTCACTCACGAATTGACACCTTCTTACGCTGCCTTCACTCCCGTAAGCCTGGATGACATTTAGAGGAAGGTTACATATGTGTTTGTAGACGGTACACTTCTTAAGAAGGTTGTGTGGCCTCGAAGGGCTTCTTTTGGAACGATAGCCACCAAATATTCCCAATATTTGAAAACTTACTTCGGCTCAAATGTAGCCATAGTATTCGATGGCTATCCATCAGATGCTGTTCAAGAAAACAAAAAGAGAGCTGAACGTGTTCGTCGATCTAGAGCACGGGTCGGCAACCTTTTTTGGCCGCGGGTCAAAATCGACCAAAATGTGAGTATTAAAGAAACGTTTGGGTCAGAGATATTTTCGACATGGATTTTATATACATAAACACTTATGTGTATAAGATCCATGGTAATCGAACTAAAATGTTGTTCTTAGTATCTATTTTCAATTTTTTAAATTCTCAAAATGTTGTTTCATGTTTATGTTTTATAATTTATTTTTATATATTATACTTTATTTTTGGAACTAAAGTGGGTCACTTGAAATTATCAAATGGGTCACTCGGTGACCTTCGGGTCATAGATTGCCGACCCCTGATCTAAAGCAATATCCTGATGTCACCTTTGATGAATCAACCATTGCTGTGTTTGCTCAAGATAAGTTCTTATCAAATGAGAGAAACAAAGTTCGATTCATTGAAATGATAAAGATGCTCCTGCAGAGAAGAAAAATGCTAGTGCTACAGATAAATGACGGCGATAACAGGATGATTGTAACCACATTCATTTCAATGACCCCTGTCTATAATGTGAATTTTGTTGGCGAGGACATTGATTTATCGACCCTTCTTTGTGGTTTGACACGAGTTGCATCTGATGCAGCGCACCACGCCACAAACAGACAAGTACCAAAGCAGAACATATTCTTTAAAAAATGTGGGAGAGGTAAAAACACAGATGTCATATGTTCAACGATTTCCTTTATGCATGGAGTACAATCTGTACATGAACTTTTTCTTCACGCCTCAACATCACCACTTTTTGGCCAAGGAAAGATGAAATTTATTTCAATAGTGAAAAAAACCACATCTTGAAGAGTACGCTGCAGATTTCCTCTACGCCAATGCCACAGATCGCCGTGACAGGAGAGAGCTTCCTTGTTTCACAGTATGGAGGCTACTATAAAACCCAAAAAATCAACCACCTACGGTCCCAGATGTTTGCAAGGCCGCAGGAAAAAACCTATTTCAACCTATTCAGGATTACCTCCAACTCAGGATGCTCCACAGTTTCTTCGGAGCAGCGGAAGCAATAACATCGTTTTCCTCTGCCCTGTGAAGTCGTGAAACATGCTACGCTTTATATGAATGGTCAAGTCATTCAATTAACTTGTGATATACTATTATTAAGTGTTCGATACTGAGAGCATTTATTAGAAGAATTTAAAAGTGTTTTCTTTTAACGCCATTGTGCGGGAATCGAAGTATTGAATAGCAATTGCTAGTGACAGCTGGTGTGAAACAGACAGCTGCCTCGTATCGGGGGCGGCTGTGGTAGCCTCCATGATTAGGAGTGATAGTAGCCGTTTAGGAGAGGATAATCATCTTCAACATGCAAATTCGACCCAAATCCCAGATCAGTGTAATGCAGGCGAAGTAATACGTAAGAAATGGACGTTCTGTACAACCAAGGAGACAACACAGAAGAAACCTTATCGCAACCACAAACTTGTAACAGGTATGGTGCGCCAGCAAGCACTGCAGTTGAGTTCGGTACAAAGAGAAGAAGACAAAATTACGAAGACTTAAATAACCAGAGTAAACGTCAAAATACAGATAGTGCAAAACAATTACTTAGTAATCATTCAAATATGCAGGAAATCGTTGTTGCAAACATTCCAACCGCTAATAAGTATGCATTGTTAAATTCAGTGTCAAATGAAGTGCAGGAAAATCAAGAGATACTAATAGTTATTCCCCTAATTTTCATTCATAATATAGAAAACTGTAAACTGCTGTTAAATGATGTAAAAGGGATTTCAGAGAAATTATAACTTTTTGTAGGAGAGAACAAATAGCGTTCCATTCCTTCAAAGACCCAACACAAAAAACTAAAGAAGTTATAATAAGGGCCATCCCAACGGACTACGAGGAAGACGAGGTTACGTGAGAATTAATATTATGAAACTACCCTGTAATTAAAATATCTAGACTTTATAAAAATAAGATTCCTATTCCATTATGTGTAATTCAGGTTGAAAATAACACAGACGTCACAGAGTTATTCAAACTTGAAAAACTGTTTTATGCCGTGGTCAAAGTGGAACACTGGAATAAGCCTAAAAATCCCGTTTAATGCAAAAACTGCCAGCGTTATGGTCACTCCCACAACAATTGTAATAGAGTGCCCAGATGTGTTAAGTGTTTAGAATATCACCATTTCTCAAAATGTTACAAATCTAGTGATACACCTCCAAGATGTGTAAATTGCCAAGGAATGCACTCAGCAAATTTTAAGAAATGTCCAGCTTTAAGACTAAACCGAATATATCCCTCTCTAATCACACAAAACCCTAACATCATTAGATCTAAACCCCCCAACTTTACAACTGAATTCCCTCCATTACCAGACCACCGTCAAGCGAGGCCATCTCAACGCGGTGATACCTCGTACGCTCAGGTAGATAGTCAAGGCAAAACGTCCAATTACTCAAGCGCAATGTCACTAAACAAGGAAGATTTAGTTAGAGAAATCGTTACAGAAGTCATAAAAGCAATTATGCCTCAGATCCAAACAATAATACAATCCATTATTCAAGCAATCCTACCCCTAGCAGGAATAGCAGGAAATGTTTTCAAATAAAACAAATTTAATTTTATTAAACTGGAATGCAAATGGTCTAATAAGACAGAAAGAAGAATTAATAAAATATTATAACATTGATTTAGCGTGTGTGTCAGAAACACACCTAAATGCCTCGAACAAGTTCAAAGTAGCAGTATTACAATATTTATCGAAAAGACAGACTAAGCACTAAACCTTTGGGAGGTGTAGCTATTATAATTCGCTCTTCTTTACAACATTGTCAAATTAAAATTTTTTCAAATACTCAAGTAGAAGCTATAGGAATAACAAAATCAAAAAAATGCACCGAATATAACTATTAAATGTATTTACAGACCCCTAGCAAACAATTTAACGAAAATAATATACTACCACTTGTATCGGGCCAAAACCCTGTGCTAGTATGTGGAGATCTGAATAAAAAACACATCAGCTGGGGTTGTAAATCAACCAATAAAGCTGGCAAACAACTGAAAGAACTAACAACGTCACATAATATTTTCATTCATTCTCCAAACTCACCAACTCATTACCCATATAACCCAAAATTCAATTCTGATATATTGGACTTAGTGCTTTCAAAAAACTGTAATGGACTACTATTTCAACTCACCCTACCAGTGTTAAATTCTGATCATACGCCAGTTATAAGCACATTTAACGCTAATATTTTATTATAATAATTTACCCAAGCCAAATAGGTATTCAATGATTAAGGGATTGGGTAAAATTCCGTACACTTATGACAAACAAATTGAGCATACCCACCCATCTAGACTCTATTGAAAAAATTGACATGTCAATAACCAACCTGACAATAATTGAAGATTCAATAAGTCACTCGTACTTAACAACAAATCGCGACTTCACAATGAAAAATAAACAAATATCAGGCTTTATACAAAACCTAATAAAAAGGAAAAGGCACCTTAGACGGTCATGGCAAAAATACCGCTCAGAAGAAACTAAAAGAAATATCAACCGACTAGGGAGACTAATTCACGAACATCTAGAATCATTTCGGTTTAAAAGTTTTCAATCCTCTCTGGCCAAAATTATCCTGCCTCTCAAGCGTAATGGATAGCAGTGAAACGCTTATCACGTGAAAAATAAAACATACCGCCATTAACAGATCAATTAAGTATGGCTGAGTCTGATATTAATAAAGCAGAATTATTATCAACTCACTTTGCATCTTCTTTTGTTAATTATCCCATTAAATTCATAAAATTTAACGACAACATCGTAAAAGAAATACGAAAAACCGAATTCACTGCTGATCTTCCAATAAAATTCATTTCTCCCAAAGAAATAGAGCAACAAATAATAGCCCTCATCCGAACAAATCTGCTGGTCATGATCAAATTACAAACAAAATCTTAAAAGAAATACCAAAGAAAGCAAGTACATATATTTGCCTAGTATTCAAAGCAGCACTAAGAATAGGTTACTTTTCCACAACCTGTAAACATGCAGAGATAATACCAATCCACAAAGCAGGAAAAGATTTAAGTTCTCCAAAAAGTTACAGACCAACATCACTTCTTCCCGCGATCAGTAAAATATTTGAAAAACTTCTAAAGAAAAGATTCAACAAATTCTTAACCGAAACGCATGCTATCCCATCCACACAATTTGGATTCCGAGAAAGACATTCGACCACTCACCAAGTACTCAAAGTGAATTTATTGACAAATCTTTCGAGTTTAAGCAATACACCCTAACTGTTTTCTTAGACATATCACAAGCCTTCGATAGGATCTGGCATGGGGGCTTACAGTTAGTAGTACCCATGTACATAAAAACTATAGATAAAAGTGTTTTAACAAATAGAATTTTCACAGTATGGGTAAACGGCTCTCATTCTTAGCCACAAAATATCCTTGCCGGAGTGCCTCAAGGCTCCTCCCTCTCCCTTCTCCTTTTTTCCATTTATACGTCTGATTTTCCCAAATTAGTAAACTCGGAAATAACCCTTTTTACCGACGATACAGCATTATTTTTATCAACTAACAATACATTCACTGGTAAGACCAGCCTCGAGGATGACCTACGTACCTTCGTAGAATGGACAGATAAATGGAGATTAGCTCTAAACCCCACGAAATCACAAGCAAAAGTATTTTCACTGCGAAAAATTTTTCAGTTACGGCACGTAAAAATTGATAACGAGGAAATAGCCTGGGTCGATTGAAACACTCACATAAAATACTTAGGTATACATTTAGGCACAAAATTAACCTGAAAGGCACATATAAATTTTATTGCGTTAACGGTTAAGAAAAAACTATCTAAATTATACCCATTATTAAATCGAAACTCATCTCTGAGAACACAGCGTTATCCATATTCAAAGCCATCATACGATCTTCCATGACTTATGCCTGTCCAATACGGGGAGGGGCAGCAGAAACATCTTTCAAGAAACTACAAGTCACCCAAAACAAAACTTAAGATGTGCACTGAAGGCCCCTTGGTTCGTATCCAATGAACAAATCCATAGAGAACTAAACATTAAACCGTTGAGAGAACATATTAGTAAATTGGCATTAACATTCTACTCCAGTCTTCCAAGCTCTCCTCCACCCAAACATTTAATTTAGGAAAGTCCTTAAGAATAAATAGGATCAAATCCCGAAAACTAAAAGATACTTTCAAACCACTCTAACTTACAAAATTTACATTACACTCAATAGTTAAGCCTATGCAAAGTTAAAGATTATAGCTTAAATTAATTATAAAGATTATCTGGAGGTGTCTCATTAGATTTCATCACACTAATGTTCTTACTGTCTCGGGTATATTTGTAAATTGTAATTTTAAATGTTAATTTAAATGTGTTTTTAAATGTATTTTTGTTGTGTAAACGTATACATTATGTATTTCAAAACCTTGTAAAGAAGAACAATGCTTATCCTGATTAATAAAACAAATGTTTTTAAAAAAGGATGCTCCACGATTCCACTCTCTGCCGACTCTTAACTAGGTAAATTATTTTTCATTTATTAATTTTTATTCTACAGCACACCACATTACTTATTTCTACTGTTCATACCACATCATCACTGTATAACTGTAACTTTTTTCATTTGTTTTGAAAAAAATATTTGGTTAGTTTCCGGTGCTTTTCATAGCTTTGTTCTTTTGGATGTGAAGATGAATCCCTCGATTAGGGCTGGATGCGCAGCTCTCATCGCCTCATTCCAGAGCTTATGGTGAAAGAACAAGTCCCTAAAACCCCTGTTGAAGATGATTTCCTGCAGCTGAGAAAAGGATTTTAACAAGGAACCAACATTTGTGGGTGCAGGAAGTCAGGGCTGTAATGCTCAACTGTTAGCACGCGTTGCTGCGGTCAGTCACGCGAAAACGAGCTACACTTGATGTGTGATTAAATAAACTCACATACATTGATTACCCTCTATCTGACAACGAATTCGATCTGTCTGAAGAAGATAAAAAGAAGTGGTTATTGAGAAGGGTACCTCTCTCAACAGCAACTGCGATTCCGAGGAACAACCTGGTCCATCTAAGAGATTTAAATAATTCTAAAAATGAAGATTTTTCTTAAATATAATTTTTATTTTTTTGCATTAATTTTAATTTTATGTTCACTGTTCATAAAAGTTAATGGCGTTTGCTAATAATAAGACTTTTTCCCTAATTGATTGTTTTAGCTATTAATATAACATTTTTCTCTGTCGAATTATGTTTCCAGCTTACAAAGTTATTTTACTACGATTCATTACTTTTGCCAATAATAAAAGCATTTTCCTTTTTCAATACTAATAATATAAATATTTTACGTGATTACATATTACCAAAAATCTCTCCATGCTATAATATTCTTATAAGAAACATAATGTAAGTATTACTAATGAGGTGGTTTTCATTTTACATACTTTCCTTCTAAAATTTGATCCACAAATACCTCGTCAAATCTGAACAGATGTAACTCAGTCAATAGTGGGTCTTTAGATATCAGTTTGGTCTCAAGTTGCTACAAATTTAATTACGTATAGATTTATTTTTGCTGCAAAATAGATACTTCCTTGTCAAAATCGGCGAAAACCTCTAAAATCTGCTTATTTTGGAAATTTTTGGAAATTTTGAATAGCTATTGGGTCTACAGAAATTAATTTTATATTTTTCTGTTGCAAATTTAGTGTACCTTAAAATAGTACAGAGTTATTTTTACATGAAATTGGTCCTTGTGGGAAAAGATTACCGTGGACTGAAAAAACTCCGAAAATTTTGCGATTTTTCAAGTTATTTACGATGATCCGGGGGTCTTTTGAGGTTGAAAACTTGGAATTATCATTAGCCATCCATCACATACAACATATGAAAAAATCAGAACTACCTTATTTGATGCAAGGTAAAATGTACAAGTTTACTGACTGCTATTGCTCTGTGCGATTGAAAAGGACACAAGTGCCTGTTTAAGGGTTCGATCGCGTAGAAAGCTTGTTTCCAGCATTCAGAGAGTCTAGAGAGAGTGTGACCGATGCGTGTCCAGATTTCCGCCATTTTTCTGTCAAGTTGGAGTGAATGCAATTAAATTCATACGAATTTCTAAATATCTTTAAATGAATTTGTGTCGAGATACTTTTTCATGCTTTTTAAAATCAAACTTCATTTAACTTCGTCTGTGTACGGGACCAACACTCTAAATAAGTCAAATCTTTTAGATGTATAATTGTTTTCTTTATTTTAAGCTAATTATTTTAAAACACAACAATATGAGTAATAATGAAGAATAATCATGATTTAATTTATATCTTTAAGTTAATAGTACAGTACAAACATATTCAGGAACTCGCTTAACTAGTTTGAAATGCACACAGCACGTAAAAAAATGGCGGCCAGTTTTGTGATTTGTGCCTCTCGCCTCGAATGAAGTAAAATAACTATCTCAAATATATTGTGAAATATAGTTGAAAGTAATGTAAAATACTACGGAAAATTTACTGCAAATCAGAGAGATTTAGAAGTTCATCACTTTCGTAATTTAGAAGTTGGTTTTGTTTTTGAAAATATGCGTGTTGTCTCCATAAGACGCAATGTATTACACTATCAATTATAATTGAAATGGCCGATGTTTTTCAAGTTGAAATCACAATAAGTATATGTTAATGTGTTTATTGATGCCGATTTAAGGTGCTTTAGTGATTTAATTCTACCTACGCTAGTGCTACTTTAAAGAAAATATATATATTTTTCCAGGAGATGGGATAAAAAAAATTATTGTACAAAATATATGTACTAATATATTAATGCGTAACGCGAAAATTGTCTGTTAGCTACTTGATACGATTAAACCACTGCATACTGGGACAGAGTGAGGCAAAAATGGGACAAAAATAGAAAAATAATATTTTTGTTTTGGGTGTTTGAGCACAATGCATGCAAAGTTAACCATTAGGGGATGAGCAAATCGATCTTCTTTTGTGTGAAAATATTAATATTGCCATAATGGCCATATTGATTCTCGTTGTTTTCCCGTCGTCACGGACACAATTGTGATGTACTCGTACGTATTATTCACGAGTTCATTTCTCGTTAAGTATGACAGTATCTGTGATTACAATGGCTGCACTGGACTGAAGAGTACTGCCCAGTTCAACATGAATTATGTATACATAACTTAAACTAAGAGATAATGAATGCGTATATTTTAAGATTACGTTGGCCATCAAAACATTTTTCCTAGACGTACAAAAAATGTGTGAGTAGATGTAAAGTTGAAATCATTTGTTAACTATTGTTTATCTGTAGAGCGTACATGCGTTGAAATCAGCTACCCGTTTTTGCTCCTTTCCTGCGAATTCTCAATTAATTTTATGGGAACGTATTCTCTGATATTTCATATTATATCTGTTACTGAATAGTTGTGGAGGTGTTGCAGGAAACAAAGAACGATAGGAGCTCAGTGATGAAGTACGTCTTGAGTCTAATATGTTTTGAATATTTCTTAAAGAAATTATCTGTCAGTCTTAATATTTTAGCAGTTAACACTGTTTGTAACAATTATGATAAGATGAGGGGAAGTGTATATCCGAATGAGAAATCGCTTTGATGAATGACTGAACATTGGTTGGATGATCTTTTTAAGGTGACAAAGTATTTATGTAGTAGTTCGATGATTCATTAAGGTGATCCTGAACCTTCTGTGTCCACGGCTCGTATGACTGAGGAACGTTTTTGAAAACTCGTCCCGCAAGAGCAAAGAATAAGAATCGCCGACAGAGTCATATATATATAAATATATATATATATATATAAATATAAACAAAGCCAGTTTCAAAAACGCGGTTTTTTGTATATTGTATCAAGAGGTATTTGAAGTAAAAGATATATTACAAATAGCTCTGTAACAGAAACAGAAGCCAATTTGAAATTACAAAGTTTGTTAGATCTAACTACAAGTAGAACCGGAGATGGCGCCAGAAAATTTGTAGTTTTTCACATTAATGTCCCAGATCATTAGCTGTGACTACTGAAAAGCAAACCTTCCTTCTTCTATCCAGCTCCTCCTAGTATCAATAACTCTAACTTTTACTAACTACTTCTACTAATACCTCCACGTGGGTAAAGTTGTTGGTAAACCCAGCTAACCGAACCACCTACAAACAATGGCCTACCACCCAACTCCTAACTCNCCATGTAGATAAACTTAAATTGCACGCTACATTTCCCATTTACAAATACAACAATATATAAGTTGGGAAATGGGGGTGTGGTGGAAGAACTGATCATTCGCTGTTTAGTCTAACATTTGAATCTTATGATTCGAAAGATATAATAAAGTGTTAAAAAGTGAAAGATCCAACAACCAATCTCTTGACACTGTAAGAAAAATACCCTTTGTTTTATTTTCCATGAAGTGTTCACAAAATGTGAGTACACGGATCTGAAGATATAAAATCAGCATTCCTTTCTAACGGTAAGCTCTCGGAGGAAGCACAGTAGGAGCGACGTATGTTAACTTGGCGTTCAGAAAGGATATCTTACCGTGTTTATGCTACGACTGATTTGCCTCAACGACTACTTTTACCACCCTATACTCTCATCACTAGCCTCAGAAGACGCTATAAGCTCAGATCAAGAAAAGCTGAGATCTCATTGGTAAAGAAAAGCTCACATCTTTCGCCCGAAGCAAACAGTTTACTAATGACTGCAAATTTCACAGAAGAAAATGATGAATAAATACTGTAATATGATATAGATACTACTTCACAGTGAATTAAATACCACCTTCAAAATTTTCAATGTTGATATTAATAAACAACACCGATTCTCGGCCTTTCATGTGTGATTTCAAATAAGTGATGATTTTCCAATTTTATCCAATATTGAAGGAATACTCGGAAATGAGAACTCCCAAGGCTCAAAATGGATTTGAATGTAAGCATTGCACATTTCTCTTGTTAAAAAGTACGTTTGTAAAAATGTAAGTGAGGATTTTTAGAGGCAGGTAGTTTTGTCTCCCTTTGAGATAACTGTGTCCCACAGAGCAATGGACCAATCGTGATGACATTTGGCAAAAAGAGAGTCTGGATGACCAGGATGAACATAGACTAACTTTTATTATTAAAATATTTGGTAAGAAATATAGAAATGGTTTTTGACAATAAATGTCAATAAAATCAGGAAAAAGTGGGTTATATTCGCTTTCGCTGCCTAGAGATAAATGAACTGTTGTTTACCTCAAAGCGTTCTACAAAAAGAAATTAGCAATAACATATGTCTATCTACAAAAATTA